>JAECUM010012320.1:0-140000 GCA_016617855.1 Megalonaias nervosa
CACAAGTCTCAGGAAAATC
This sequence comes from Megalonaias nervosa, assembly GCA_016617855.1. Taxonomy (NCBI): domain Eukaryota; kingdom Metazoa; phylum Mollusca; class Bivalvia; order Unionida; family Unionidae; genus Megalonaias; species Megalonaias nervosa. The sequence goes on from JAECUM010012320.1 coordinate 20, forward strand.
CTCAGTATCAAGTGGCAGAATAAGGTTACAGACACTGAGGTACTCGCCCAAGCACGTCTCCACAGCATCCACACCATCTTGATGCAGTCCCAGCTACACTGGGCGGGACATGTTGTGCGCATGCCAGACCACCGGCTGCATAAGAGACTCTTTTATAACGAGCTACAGCAAGGACAGCGACCAAACGGAGGTCAGAAGAAACGCTTCAAAGACAATCTGAAAGCTGCACTGAAAGCGTTCAACATAAACCCTGATTGCTGGGAGCAGACAACAAGCGATCGAGCCACTTGACGTTCCTCCGTGCACAAAGGCTCCAAGTTGTGCGAATCTAGCAGGACAGCAGCTGCAGAGCTGAAGAGGCAAACCAGAAATGCCCGTGCCATCAACCCTCCTGGAGATGTCCCACTCATCCCTTGTCCCTTGCGCAAACGAACTTTCCGTGCAAGGATTGGCCTCATCAGCCACCTGCGCACGCACAGAACAGTACCAGCCCCTCTAACCCTCGGATGACTAGAGTGGTTCTCGTCGACTCGACGGACGAACAACAACAAACGTGTACACCTTATATTCTCATGGCAGAAGAACCCTGGTAAGTTTGTGTTCACTTGGCAACGGTTATTGATTTATTGATGATGATGATGATTATGATGATGATGATGATAAAAAAAAAAATAAGTAGATTTTACGAATTTGAGAAAAGAGGATAGAGAAAAATTGTAGCAAGCACTAATCGATTGTGAAACTCCCCGAGATGTTTTTCAAGTGCTGAACTAAGGGGAGATGGGAAAAGGGAAATTACTTGTATGAAAATACGCCTGCTAGAGTTTCTTACCTTAACCATCGGTCTGTCGCTAAGCTCTCTCTCTCCTCTGTATATATATAATATGTATAGAAAATATTTTAAAAAATATTTTCAAGAATCCGCAACAAGTTGAAGTAAACTAGTTGAAACATAATAAATTTAAAGGTTTAATTCCTGTAGAAACAGCCATGTAAAGATTTGCAAACACAACGGTTTTGTGTTTTATTTGCTTTTCTTGTCTATGTTTTGTATTTGCGTTTGAAAAAGACTCATTAACAGTCGAAAACGCTCAGGCTAGTTAGATACTAGTTTTGCACTGTTCGTTGTCAGTTTATTGCATTTATCTTAATCAATCCCTGGCACACGTGATCCCTTGCTGGATCCAGTGCACTTGAAAGGACTGTTATTCGCCATATGATTTGTATTCTTTATATATATATATATATATATATATATATATATATATATATATATATATATATATATATATATACACATACACACATACATATATTTTATTGATCTGTTGACGAAACTATTTTTTTCTTTGCATCTTTCCTACAATACGTACAAATGCCTACAACTTAACTAAACCTAAGGGATCGATAGTATTCGTTGTCTAGGGTACGATCAATGTTGAAGGTGCACCAATTTAGCTGTGGACCGCTTTTAAATAACAGTCAACTTATTTTCTTAACGGCGATCTGTTAGTTACAAGTGTTTAACCATTATTAGTAACTTTGACCCTTTTCGTACGCGATATGTCAGAAAATCTGAAAATCTGTCATTACATTGCAACAAACTAATTTTAGAGAGCTGGGGCATATCATCTTTATGCTACGTAGGATATGGAATAGAAACAGTCTTTCATTTAAATGTCTGTCTGTCTATCCATCTTAAATTCTATCATCTAACAATAAGTGAAATATTCATTATGTTTTGCATTTTACGGATGAGGCGACTACCACGTATCAATCTGAAACAATTTTAAATATTAACGGTGAATCAATATCTGTCAAATGACCAATCAAAACCACCACTCCATCAGTACAGTGCGAAGTTGCCAGGTATATACAGCTGTAATTAACTGTTGCACTTGCCACTATTTTATTATCGATATACTCAAATTTGTAGAACTTAACTTTAATCAACTCTTTATAGCCAGAATTGTGGACACGTGCCTTTAAACCACTGTTATGACTCTATAGTCATAAACAAAGTAACATAAAAAAGCGACACCAACAAGTCTTGTAAAACTTAACGAATAATTTTATTATCAATGTTATAAAATAAAAGTATAAGAGGAACATACAGTATTATGAATTGAATCCAAAATAATCATAAAAAGTTCTATTCAAGTCCAAAAGAATCGAATATTCCGAATCAATTTCAGGTCCTCGAATGTACGTATTACATATTTCGCTTCATAAAGTTAATTTTGTTAAAATTATGAATGGTTTCCGATGTCCACTCGTACATGCAATTTGTAGAACTCTTTTTGCGGACTAACATGAATCCTATATTTCTTATACTCTCTTATCTCCTGTTTTTCTATTAATTTTCAATGTTGTACATAGGATCCCACGGGCAGGTGACATTGTGTCCCTCATCCTGGAAATCTGGGTGACACACAACATTTAGAGAGAAAAAGGAAAATAATAGTACATAATACACTAATAGTGCTATAAAAATGAGATAATCTTATTTGCCTCTACAGTTTTGCCACCTTAACTTTGTCGAGTGCACTGTCATATCATATTTTCTTTGAAAATTTACATTATTGCAATAAAAGTTTTATCATGTGCTGAACTAACTTACGAAAACATTAACATGTTTGAACAACCTGAAATGAGCTGCACCACCGAGTTATCAGTTCCGGATCTTGCTCTAAATTAATTACTGTGTACAGTTATTATCTACCAGTATTTATTATAATAAATCCGTATGTTGTCTGAAATTATGCTTCTTTCTAAACTAACAAGTCATTAATTAATTGTCAAACTAGTATCTGTATATATTTAATCTATTTTGTCATTATTTCAAACTCAAAATAAACTAAATATTCCTGACAGTAGGTGGTGATTTCAACCTCGAAAATATGTTACACCAACGGCTCAAACACCTTTCATTGCAACTTGGTCGACTACCATAAACCTTGACTGTTTTCATTGTCAGATGCATTGCTTTAAAATATATATGCATGGTCATCTCGCAGTTTTTATAACTTTTTGCGACTTTGACCATTGCTTGCGATGGATACCTACCAATGAAAAGCTAGGTGTATGATTCGATTTTGACCAAACAACGCGCCCAGGGTGAACATTTGGGTGGGCATATGACGAAAAATTGAAAGCGCTCAATGTGCAACACCAGTGCCGGATTAAACCCTGTGGAGGCCACTAGGCAGTCGAAATCTCGGGGCCCCCCTCGCAAATTATCTCCTAATACGTCAAGATCAAATCAATTCAATATTATTTTGATCCGTTGTCGCGGGCCCCTAAAAGGCGTGGGACCCATAGGCCGGTGCCTACTCTGCCTATTTGCCCTATTTGGTAATCCGGAACTATGCAACACTACTTACATGTACTTACACTGCGTTAAATTAATGAATCGTTTTTATCTTCTGGATCGTTTACTCAAAAACACAGCGCCGATCATTTTAAAAGGTTACACACCATCACTGCACATCGACAAACAACAGACAGTATATGGCATTTTTTTGCATGACATAAAATAAGAGACATATTTATCTGTTTGCCTAAGTTTGTCAGTAGTCGAAAAAATGGGGGACAAAAATCTAAAATCTAAAAATCTAACGCACGCGGGTTAAGGGCAAATATAGATTAAAGAATTAAACTATCTACTAACTTAACAAAGAAGACGGAGTGAAATGGTGTTGACAGCATAGCTCAACAAGGGGAATGACTGGAACGCATATTATTGGCACTGCAGAGTTGCTGCCCTTACTCCATCGCCTCAAATATATGCGAGTGCGCTTCTCCGCTTCTTTTAATATATGCGTGTATGCATGTGTAAGCACTTAATAATTGTAACAATTTTGCTCTGCTTTGCCCAGTGTTTCATCTACCTGTATAAACGAAATCTGGAACGCGTCAAAACCTGGGCACGAATAGTCTCTAACTTTGCAGACAAGCCACACAAAATTAATTTTATTGAGGCCGTCCATCAGCATGGGCGCCCTTGCCCTCTCCCCCATTTCACCTCTAAACATGTTTTGGCCAAGACCCATACAGCTTAATAGCTGACGTCTACATGTTTGCCACCCCCACCCCCCGAAATAATTCTGCGGGCAGCTCTCTCCATCTGTTAGTGAACTCCACAGTCTGTGGTAGTTGTTGTCTTCTTTTTTGTCAATAATATATCTTGCTTCCTTCGACAGATCGATCGGATAAACTATTAGTCAATCGCCAAATCCTATATAGCGATGGGTAGTTGTAACATACCATCTTACTATATTCGATTTTAATTATAAAATTTACAAAAAGATGCATGACAAAGAATCAGTGGAATAAGAAATACATTACTTTAGATGTTTTGCCTATAGGAAAATATGACATGCACGTGAGTATAAACGAATATACGAACGTATCTTGTATCTCAGCGTAGCGCAGTATTACTAGCTGTTCGAAAATAAATATCGCAAAGCAGCTGGTAATCAAAAAGTGTAGACTGATCACGGAGTGGTGGCTGAAAGCTAAATTACATTACAAATCTTTTGTGAGCAATTTTTATTGCAGCTTTAGCTAAAATTTTTGGTATATAGTATCCACTGATGACGCAGAAAGAAGATTAAAAAAAAAATAATTATGTATCATGTGGTGCTAATGGTTTATTTTCCAGCCAAAGTTGTATACCAAGAATGGGCAATTTCCTCCAGGGAATGGGCCGGATAAGTGATTTTTAAAGCCACACCTTATGATGTAAATGACCAGAGATACCAAGTCTCGGGCCGGACCCTCCCCGTGGGCAGTATTTTGCAAACCCCTGCTATATACACAATATATAAGGCAAGTGTTGTGTGCATATTATCTCTGGTAGCCTCTGACAATTATTCTATATAAAAATAAAGTTGTTTATGTCCGAATGTTTCGTATGGCAGTAGGCTGACACTCATCTACCCCACCTCAATAACAAAAGAAGGTGGGTGGGTGGGGGTACGTCTACTACTGAGTACTTCGCAAGCATTATCAGTGAAGACTAAGAGATGTGCATCAGACCTGTTGTTACACGCAAACGAGTTTTTCTTTACTATGCCCTAATGTTATATATGACAGATACGGTGCGAAAAACGTGTAATTCGCTTTTTGAACTGGGGATAGATTTGAAATTTGAAAAACATTCTTAATATAGCATTACCTCCCAAAAGTCAACTTGAAAGAACTGAAACTTAATCTATAGTAAGTTTTCTTTACAGCTAGATGGACCAGATTATGCCCCCGAGACGCTTTCAAAATGTAGGAGATTCGCCCCCTGGGGCCCCATTGAGGGTTCCTTCCCACAGACCTCTTGCTTACTTGTTTATGCCCCCCTCCTCCAGCAGCCAAGATAATAATATTTCTGGATTCGCCCCTGCACGTCTATTTTTTAAAATTGTTTTAACAATATCTTCGCACTGTTCCTTCAAAAATTCATAGACGTTTATGTTTAAAGAGGTTTTGTATCAAAACTTATTGTTTGTGATACAAACTGTTTCCTTGAGTGATAACTGCATCTCCGTATAGTTGAAACCCGCAAGGTTTATCCCTAAATATACCAACATTTTTTTGTTCATACCACAAAAGATAGCAACGAAAATATCACAAATACTAACGTTGACCCACGAAGATAGCACAAGTCTACGTAAGACCAAAATCATAGGCGTATCCCCTATTAGAAACCCCTGGGTATGGATATGTCAACAAACAGAGAAATATTTCTTTGTAATTTTTGTCCTTCGTGAGGTCTACATTAAAAATAAAACAACTAAACACACCAAAAATTAGCTCCATCCCTGCCCAAATATTACATGGTTAATGCCTTGGTATAACACAATAAATGTGGAGTTAATGCTATATTCTCTTGTTGCACGCTATGTCGCAAGTTCGTTGACGATATAATTCCGTGGGGGGTGTGTGTGGGGAGGCTGTTGTTGTACTTTGTTATGATGATAGGGGAAGCTGTTTATTATTACTTTTACAAATTTTACATTTAATTTTGTGTTGAAGTAATAACAGAGACCTGGAACTTTGAAGTTTGATCTCCTCCAACTCTTCTATCATTCGCTGATATAAGGATTGTTCTTGATCGTCATTAACAGATTTGGCTTCTGTGTCAGCAAACAGATCTGTCCCAGTTACATCATTATCCATTTTGTTAAATGAAAAAGGCATCGTTGTACAATCCAACAATTTTATATCATTGTAATGTTAGCCAAACACTAACATATTTCACCCGTTTTTCGGGAATCTGCTGTATCTGCAATTACTTATGTTGTAATAATGCCTCTTTTAAATGTCCTGGTTACAATGTGGTTTTTGAAGAACTATTTCAATAAAATGTTGCATTCAATTTTTGTGTATTATAATATCGATGACTGTTGTTGTAATAAATTCATGATTTAACAGCAACTGAAAAATATTTTCTTGTTTATATTTCCCTCTGATTTTACAAAACATAATCTTAATTACCTTTTAGAAACTGTAAGTGGTTCTTCAGAAGCAAGAGTAGTGAATGGGGATACTTTAGCGACAATGGAAAACCCAGTCAAAAAGGTTCTGGGACACTTTGGCGAGAAGGGGAATTTAACATGGGGAATTTTAACATGGGTGGGACTATAGAGCGACAAGGGATTGGGAATGTATAGCGACAAGGGAATGGGACTGTTTAGCGACAATAGGAAAGGAACAGGTGAAGTGACGTCAGGTACTGGACACTGGCAACAATGTTGCAAGTGGCTGACCTCAATCGGACAGAACACTGGCAACAATGTGGCAAGAGGCTGACCTGAATACGCGCGGCTACGTAGGTAGAGACAAATACAATAGAGACATAGACATAGAAACATGGTTATAGACATAGAGATATACAACACAACCATAGACTGATGAACATCAATCTATCACATTTAAATTATACAACGACTAAAAATTTTTTAGGCAATAAAGAGTAAATCTTTTCGAGGCAAATGAGTGGCCCTGAAAAGGGCCTTTGGGTTCTTCTTCTATTTTCTCCAGTTCTTCCACCAGCTGCCCACTTTCTCTATGATTCCTTTCTTCTTCTTCTTTTCATCGTCTGGTATCCAGTCAGGATGTCCCATAGATCTAAATTTTTCCTGTACCTTCATCCAGTTTTGTTTCAGTCTCTCAAACTCCTGTGTTTTCTTTTTATTTTCTTTGTCCTTTCTCTCTTTTGCCCAGGTCTCTTTGATTTTCTTTGCCTCTTCTTCCATCACCTTTCTCATCATGTCTTCAGCTTTCTTTAATTGGTTTAATCCCCACTGGACAATAGACCACTCTGTGAAATTGGATAGGTCTTCTAAAAAGCACCTCACTTGGATGACGTTATCAAGGTCTTGCTTTAATGACCCCACTCTCACATACTTAGACTGGACGAGGCCTCTTTATTTCTCCACTTCCTCTTCTATCATGGCTTTGATCAGATCCATGGCAACTTTCAGGCTGGTGACTTGACTTGTCACAAAGTCTTTGGTAAGTGGAGACCTCCATTCTTTTTCATGTCTTTCCACCACGTAGAATCCATCCACCATCCAATACCAACTGTCTTTTAATTCGTTGAACAAATTCATATTGTGTTGACTAGTCAACGCAGGGTAGCCAGAATGACGACAGCTCCCCTTTATATACGTGAAGCACGGACGTGAAGGAAAACATCCCTTACACTCACTTCACATATTATCTACTATCCACACAGACGGGAAGAGAAGAAAAACACACCATATTTACTATCCACACCGAAGGGAAGAGAAGAAAAAACACACCATATCTACTATCCAAAACCCCAATATCTACTATCCACACAGAAGGGTAGAGAAGAAAAAACACACCATATCAACTATCCAAAACCCCAATATCTACTATCTACATAGAAAGGAAGAGAAGGAAGAAAAAACACACCGTATTTACTATCCTCACAGAAGGGAAGAGAAGAAAAAACGCCTTATTTACTATCCACACAGAAAGGAAGAGAAGAAAAAACACACCATATCTACTATCCACACAGAAGGGAAGACAAGAAAAAAAACCCCACACCATATCTACTATCCACATAGAAGGGAAGAGAAGAAAAAAACCCCACACACTCTACCATTCACACAGAAGGGAAGAGAAGAAAACAACACACCATACCCACTATCAACACAGAAGGGAAGAGAAGAAAAAAACCACACACTCTACTATCCACACAGAAGGGAAGAGAAGAAAAAACACACCATATCTACTATCCACACAAACATACGCGAACGCCTACAAACACACACTCTACTATCCACACAAACGTACGCAAACGCATACACACACACACACACACACACACACACACACACACATCAGTAATGGAGTGAGTGTTTATAGTCACACTACTCCACATTCACACAAATTGGCAACTTGAATAGTGTGTCTTTTCTAGAGATTTTGTTAGCCCTGAGAAGGGCTCTTTTTCTTGGAACTCCAATTGCACCAGGCTAATGGTGGCACCTCCCTGGTCGGGCACCACACACGCAACGTCTGCTCCAGTCCTGCTCCCATTTGATGTTTGTGGCTGGTAGCGTAGAGGGGGGTTGACTGGCTTCGCTCTCCCAGTCGTCACTTTCAGGGATGGTGAAGACTTCCCTCTGTCTTCTTCTATTTTGTAGCCGGGGATGATAATGAGGTCTCTACGGCTCTACTGGCACTGGTACTTGTTGCTGTGGCTGACGTTGTGGTGGTGCTTCTAAGAGTTGTGGAGGCGTCCTCACCTCAGGTTTGACCTCACACACAGATCTAAGCATGAGGTGAGGCAGGATCCCTCTCTTCTTTTCAACTTTTTCTTTCTTACTTTTTTCCTCTTCCTCCTCTTCAAGCCTGGCACTGTCCTGGATTGCCTCCATAGCCAGTTCATCCAGGAGGCGCCTGGCATACTCTAGGTGCATCTGAAGTTCTAAAAGCTTGGTGAGTCTACTCATTCTTCAATGTTGATACGTCAACGATGGGTAGCCAGACTGTAATTATTATTATTATGATTGAATTATAGTGGCGTTCGCACATTAATTACATGTGCCACTGGTTAATTCCTGCACCGCAGGATGTTAATTATTCCTTAGGGAATGGAATCAGTGCCACATTCCCCAGGCGTTAATGCACTCAAAGAGTGCTGTTAATTTAGCCGTCAGGCAGCGTACAATAAGTTCCAAGGTGCCTGAATGGTAGGCTTTCATGAGTGGGGATAGTCTCAGCACACAGTCATGTTTTTCAGTCCAGCTCTAGCATAGGGTGAGTGGGAGTAGTACCATCACTCAGTCACGTATTTAGTTATTAGCGAGTTTGGAATTGGTGCGTGCATTGCACGCTTATTGGTTTTGGTGTCCGGTCGAGGAAAAGGGTGGCGTAGACCAGGAAGGGAGGCGCCAAGCCGCAGGGCGGTGTCCGGTGTTTCCAGGGTGTTGGTCTAAAAGATGGTCGTCTTTCACGGACTAAGAATTTGGATATAAATTCTGTGTTGTTTTTTTACGTTAAAATTAAGAATTAAGTAGGTAGAAACCTCGGATGACAGCCATTTTGTTTACCAGTGATTTTGTCACCTTGTGTGACTGGCCCTGATGGTCCTGGGCTTAGACCACCTTATATGAGATATTGTTTTGGGGTCTTACGGGGTGTTTTTTATTTGGGGCTAATCGATCTTGGAGTGTGTTGACCTGTGATTATTTGGGACCGATTAGTTACGTAGAATAGTTATTTTGCCGCCTTGTGCAGCGGGGCCTGATGGTCATTGGACTTTTGACCACCTTATATTGGCTATTTGGGGCCTTATTGTTTTCTCTAATCTATTTACGTAATCGCCTTGTGTGGCTGGCCCTGTTGGTCCTGATGCTTGGACTACCTTATTCTAATCTTTTGGTTGAGAGTAGTTAGATTAGTAGGGTTAAATTAGAGGAGTCGGTTAGTAGGTTATTTGGGAGAAAGCAAGAGGAGGAATAAGAAAAGGGTAGACAGAGGTATAAGTAAAACTTTTTTTTATTTTTTTTATAGAGTTTTGACTTAGGTGGTGGTTTAGTTATGGTTACGGCTTTAGTTTTTGGGAGGGACAGACGCCTTCGCTGAATAATCAGGTCCCAGTGTGACTTATCAAAGATGTCCATCCATGGTTGAGCCGTTTTTGCGATGATCTTAGCGTTTTTAAATTTTGAAGTTTTTAATTAGACTCCTTTTGTTGTCTGGCAGGGTATGTTTATAGGGCGTTAAATTTTTTCTTTAGCCAGACTGACGAACGCTTCGATTTATATCCCTGGAGCACGGACGTGAAGGAAAACATCCGCTGACACCAAAACTTGACTGACTGACTGAGAAGGATTAAAGTCGCCTATGCTAACTAAGAGCTTTTGCGACTCGTTAATGCTCAATTGTTGAGCTTTTTAATTGGTCGGTGTTTCAGGAATGATGCCGCAAAAACACCGCTTTTATGTACGATAGTCGTACTTTTTAATTGTATGTCAGGAGGTGGAAAGGAGGAAGGGGACCCGGCGGGGGACGCCAACCGCTCCAAATGGCACGGACCGACGTGATTGTATGTCAAATTCTGTCAAGTTGTGCAAGTGGACGTTCCCTATCCCCAATATTGTGTGGGCCACCTGTGCAATTGATCTAAGTTTCTGAGTTGAAGATTGCCTATTTTATCCTTGTGTAGTTGGAATTTTGTGTACTAAACGTACTTTTAATGGCGAAATTACACCAATCAGCCGGGTGTCAGCAACCCTGTTTTTTTGGGGGGTGGGGGTGGGGGGGGGTTGGGGTGGGTGGGTCACGCATTGTTAGTATTAGTTGTTATTTTTGATGGCGGAGGGACTAAAGGATCAGGGTAGTTTTGTACGATGGTGTTATCGAATGAGGCCTTCTATTGCCAATGGAAGTGCCTCCCTTGTATATAAAAGTAGGGGTTGAGAGTAGAGATGGGGTGGGTGGGGGGAAGGGGATTCTTGGTGGAAAATCTGTGGGCAACACAGGTTTGTTGTTTCCAGGATTCCACCCAGGTGTTGCTAGTATATTTTCCCTAGCATCTGTTTTAGGCCCCTTGTGTTAGTAAAGGTGAGGGTGGAATAAGAGGAAAGTGAAGAGAGGGCTTATAGTGGAAAGTCTTTGTTCAACATAGGCTTGTTGTACGCAGGATTCCACCCATGTGTTCGCTAGTCTGTTTTCCCTAGCGCCTGTTTTGGACCCTATTTGTTAGTGAGGGGGTTAGTAGAGGACGGGTGGAAAGGAGAGCTTTTGTCCGGAAGTGTTGAGCCAGTGCTTGCTCGAGGAGGTGGGCCAGTGCTTGCCCAGGTTTGTGCCAGTGCCTGCACGGGGAGGTGGGCCAGTGCTTGCCCAGGGGAGGGTATGGATTTGAGCCAGTGCTTGCTCTTGTGTGGGCGAGAGCTTGCCCATGGGAGGGACTGGGGTTTGGTTTTTTAGTTTTTGATTTGGAGGGCTAGTGCTTGCCCTGTGGAGGTACTGGTCCTTCCTGGTTCTGTTCTTCCGGTGTTGGAGGGCTAGTGCTTGCCCTGTGGAGGTTCTGGACCTTCCTTGTTCTGTTCTTCCGGAAGGGCTCGTTCTTGTCCGCCAAGTGGAGGTTAATATTCCAGTCGTTTTCTTGTGTTCACTTGGCTGTATTCCCCAGTTGCCTCTCTCTTGTCTTTTGTCTTCCTTGTCTTGATTTGATTATTTTCTGTCAATCGTCAATTTTGAATTGATATTGTGCCCTTTTTGTTTTGTTAATGTCATGCATGGGGGGTGGGATGGGAGATGGGAGGGGAAGATGAGAGAAGAGATAACACACACACACACACACACACACACACACACATATATATATATACATACATACATACAGACACACATACACACATATATCCATATATTCTTAAATATATTTTGTATATATATATATATATATATATATATATATATATATATATATATATATATATATATTTTCTTTTGAAATATATTTTGTATATATACATCATTATATTTATTGTGGGGTTTTTTTCTTCCCTTTAGTATTAGTTATTAGTTGTTAGTGGATTATGTGTTGGTTAGTGGTTATGTTAGTTATTGTGGGGGGGGTGCTTTGTTTGTTTTAGTTGAATAGTGTTGGGGTAGTGTTGTTTTAGTTTGTCGCATGCTATGTACATTTTTTTTTTGTGGTGTTGTTTAGTCTATATTATATTGTTGGTTCTGTATGGTTGGCTTTTGATGTCTTGGTCCTGTTTGCCCTTGTTATACTTGCCTGTCCCTCGACGCGATTGTATTTCCGATTAAACTTATTGGTGTCCGTCTGTGGCGCTGTGCACCCCCTTGTTGTCAAAGGTGAATTTCGATTCCTTATGTGTGTAAGTTCTTTTTTAGGACTCGCCTTTTGGCTTGGCAGTTGTTGCCATAGTCCTACCTCTCTTGTTGTTGCTAGTGCCCTTACGTGTCCTTTTGTCTTGGTATTTTAGTTAAGATTTGCCCTTTAGTTGGTCCTTGTGCCATAGTCTTATTTTCCTAGTTGAATCTGATGTTCAATGGTATTTCTGGCTCCCTCGTTGTTGCGTTTGGTTTTCAATTCCTTGTGCCTTTTAAAGCTGATTTCAAGACTTGCTTTTTAGCTGGCGTTTTGCCATAGTCCTTATTGTGTTTGCATGTTATTTTACTTACCCTGTGTCCAGCTTAATCCTGTTCTTGTCATTGTTTTGCTGGTGTTTTCCTTTTTGTTTATATGCGACCATGGTTTTGGATCTCCTTTAGGTACGAGATGACGTTTTTGTAGGTAAGTTCTATATTTGTGTTCTTGGTCTTATCCAATATCTCTGGGTATGTTGTTGGTGAGCCAATGCGTTTCTGGTATTCTTGGAAGCTGTTCCACTTCTTTGACGGGACATCTTTGGGTATTCATGAGCACAACAACACTGAGACCTATCGTTTACCTCTGGTCTTTTTTATACTGGAATGCGTCGACATTGATTGTCGCCTCGTCGTATCATTTTCATTGGAGGCATCCCACGTCGTCGAGGGGTTCGGAACGGACTCAGTCGGGACAGTTCTTGCTTGGATAAGTCCAGTAAACTCTTTAACATGCCCGATCTCTCTTGGACTTTGATTTTGGGGGCAGGTACTTTGAGCAGCGGTCACTGCCGCTAAAGAGAAAAAGGGTGTCACAGCTGGAGGAGAAGTTTTTGGAGACGCGGGTTTCGAATTTTTCATCAAAATTGGAAATACACGTGTCAAATCGGGTTTGGCTGGCATCACCAGCAACAGAGAAGTGGAAGAAGCTGAGGCTACTGGAGACGCGGTCACCGTCGCGACAGGTCGTGGTTTGCAAATGTAAGGTTGTGTCCTGGCTGCATTGCCTCTCCTACGGGCAGAAGCTGTTTTCTGTGGGCTTTTATTTTTCTATTTCTGAGGCTGTGACCTGGTCTTGACAACGTTGCTCTTATTTCTTTTTCTTCTGGGTATGTCGGGGAGTGGCTTTTTTCTTGAGGAGAACTTTGGGGGCATTGAGATCCCATTTTAAGAGGGAGCGAATGATAACACCTCCTAGAGAACCGCTACCTCCAGGTTTCAAAATGATTTGCTTTTTATTTTGAATGTCGATGCGAGGATCCGCTAGTTGCATCAAGACAACTTTGTTTCTCTCAAAAAAGAGTTTGGTTTGATGTGGAATGTGAATGATGCCTTGCAGTAACTGACGTGCTGTCACCGCAAACCACCGTAAGACTTCTTTGAGACTGGCTTCTAAGATACGAGCACGTATTTGTGGATTTTTTCACGACTGATGCCGTACAAGGCACGAATCAATTTTACGGGAAGATGAGACTGAAGGGACGTCATGTTGACGGTGTGTGAGACAGACTCAAAGTGACCGAGGTTTTTATAGATTTTTTTTGGTTGTTGTTAAGTCGACGACGGGGACGTGTACATGACAGGCCCTCCGTCTTGGCACCAGTGGTGAAACAGATGGGTACGAAATCGCAAATAATCGTGGGTGGTGGGTTTTAAATCCACCAATAAATAGGCGTGTGGAGTTTGAGTGGCATCGTCGTACGCATGAGTCAGCCAAGGCGTTCCTAACTGTTTGGCTAAGACTTGCACTTGCGATTTATCTCTAGGGCTTTTAAACAAGACCACGTAATGAGCATTGAGACTGATGGTGCAATGGGCTTTACTTTGTTGAACAAACTTTGGGTGATGTAAATGACACTGGCATTACGATGATGCCCTTTGCGCATAAACCACAGTTTAATTTCTTCTTTGTCTTCTCCAAATAATGTCGAAGATGACCAGATGTGTTTGACTGGGGTCAGACACGATTCCGTCGCCTTCTCCAGGAATGCCTTCCACAGACACGATGGAATCGCCTTGACTTTCTCGCAGAAGGCTGTACGACGATTGCCACTCTTTGTAACACCGCACGATCCGTTGAGGTGGATGATCGATCAAATGATGTTTATGTTCGATCAAACGTTTAACAAATTAGGTATTGCCTGAACTGCTGGGTCCGGCAATTAACATGTTAAAGGGATGACGAAGATACAAGGCCTCCCAACTGGCACGATCTACGTTTTCGTCGATGACTTTGAAAGTGGAGGAAGAGGGAGCAGAGACGGTAGAGGTAGCCATACTAGTGTAGGGAATGTCACTTTTGACACGAAGACAGACAAGACACGAGCTTGTATACTTTTTTCAGGACATGTTTATTGCAATCTTTAAATGTGAACAACATGAAAGGCAAAAATACATAAAAGCCAAATAGTTAAGTACATGGATAAAAGACAGATCAAAACGATCATAGTGGAATATAAACAAGTCTCTTTATAACATTTTTGATGACGAAGGTGTTGTGTCCAAGGGACAGTGTGTAATGTTCTTTGAGTCTCTACATTGGGCACAGTCACACAGGGGTCATCACAGAATGGCCTCTCGGGGATGTCGATGACGGTCCTGTCCTGAAGGGAGTGGTTTTCCTCGGTGACGGGTTGTTCTTCTGGTATTGTCACTAACACAGGCTTAAAAGTTACTTTTTTCACTGAACGTTTGAAGTCAGGATTACAAATCTTGGGCATAGTGTACCACTTCTTTTGTCCAAGCCTCGAAGCCCAAACGTTTCCAGTCACGAACATCTTTCTAGTGAGGGTGTAAGTCACAAGCTACACAAACATCGTCTTACACGTCTTCAGTGCCTAAAAGTTGACGAATCTTTTTGTTCCGCAGAGGTCGAGAAGTATCGAGATGAAAGCGCAAAACTTTTAACAGAATGAGTCTCTCGTGTACATCTAAAGTGACCACTTTCATGTTTTTTTTTTTTTTTTTGGTGGTATGTACTGTTTGTAAAGAGTCCACAAGGAATCGGCTGGTAAACGAAATCCTAAAAAGCAAGTCACTAAGACACAGACCACACGTCGACCCCAATTCAATGGACACAATTGTCGTAAAATGCGATGGTAATCCTCCACCGTTTGAATATTGTCATTGATTTCCTTCCACGGAATCTGTTGTATGACGAATGATAAAGGTCGTGGCATGGTAGTCCATTTTTATACCCTCTTTTTTGTCGAAGGCAATAAGCGTACTTTTTGCACAGAGCTAATCGTACTCCGGTAGCGAATTCAAAGGTTTTAGTCACTAGTTCACACACTACACACCGCACAGTATTTTCCTTTACAGACAAAATTTGGTAGCGTAAAAGATTTTGGTAACCTCTAACTCTTCCTCTGGATTTCGTTATAGTATGGCCACCTTGGAAGTAGAAGGATGAGTGGCAACCAAAGTCTTCTGGTCCTCGTCCAGTTCAACAATGTCTGACCATTGGAACGCTTCACATGAATCAATCCTCTTATAGCATTCAGGTACCAGTGGTTAAAACATTGGTGACGTAACGGATGCAATTGTTCTTTGCGTTTCACTTGTATTTTGACCAACTCTCGGTAAATGCGTTCTCTCAACTCCACAGGCAAACCACGAATGTTCTCTTATAAAGTATCCATGACCATGTCAGTCAAACACTTCTCCTAGAGCGAATGTGACGGATGTAGTGAGTAATTTCTGACCACTGCCATTCCAGGAAACGGTCAAGAATGTCATTAAAATCTTCTAACGTAAATGGTCTAAAGCGAAATATTCGGATGAACGCACACTTGATCCAGAGAAATCTGACTTTGTTGACTTTTTCAATTTCCTCTTGTAAATTTCTCGACATAAAAGTTCCTCAGCTACCAATTGAGATTTGGCTGTGACAAGTCCCTGCCAAACTTCCTTGTAGATCTTCTCTTGCAATTTGTTTGGTAATCCTTGAATACTATTTTTTAAATGGAGTTTAAATACTTGTCTAGGTGTTGTCCAACGTTTGACTCCTAGCCAAGCTGGTTTCTTAAACGACATGGTATGCCACTTCAATGACTAGGTTCCACTAAAGGTAGGTAGTGTCAATCCGGAGACCATCGAGCGTGTTCCAGGTAAGGGCAATCTTTCTGTTCCCACTCGTGAAGTGACACACCGCAACTGAAGCACCTGACTTTATCCCCTTCGCCCAAGTAGATAAATCCGGGTCTGGCTAATTCTTCGGGGGTAGGTCCTCCCAGATATTTTGGCCATTTTCCTTAGAAGGTTTGGAATGACTTTCAAAGTCGCAGTATTCAGTCAAAAGACAGGGAACGAATATTCGTCTTTCACAGGTTCATTTCGATGAGGGTACGGTGAAATCCGAAGGAGTTTGCTCAGTGTTGGATGAAATCCGTAGGGTGGTAGCCGCATGGTTTCATAATGATGACATCCACCATGAAAACCAGTAAAGTGAAAAGATGTACGATGACGAGTGGCATCGCTTTCGCATCCGTCAAGTCTGACACGTACAGCATCACTTTCCATGGTAGGTATAGTCATAGCAAAGTTCCCATGATGTGATACTGAATTGCTGCGGTCACATCGTATGGCATCCCTGCAATCGCAAGGTACAGCACCGCACTTGAGTCTGCTCTTGCTTGATACTTTTGGTTTGAAAGTATTCATCTTTCTCGTTTGGTGTTGGTAGTTACAATGAACTGTCGGTCTCGGACGTTGTCCCTTTTTATATGCTGGCCAATATCGACGTGACCGTACGGTAAAGTGAAGTGGTTGGGAAGTCGAACTCGCTTCTGGTACACGATTTGATAGACTTTTTCCAAAGGTCAACTGACGATTTGATGTGTGGGTAAACGTACAGTCTTGTGTGGTTCGTAGGTGGTCACTTTAAAATTACCATCCTGTCCAGATTGCAAGGCTTCTTTCAGCACGCCAAATTTCACCACTCTACTGGTGCGATAATTGAGAGTCAATCCTTTCACTTTACACTCGGTGTGCACTTCTCCTTGTATGTCTTGGTATTCGCAGCCGTAATATTTGGGACCGCCATTAGCAAAACTTAGAATCTTGTCGTCGGGGTACTCGTCCGTCCAGGCTCCTAAACGGTCTCCTTCGATGACAGGATGACAGTGACCCAGGCGATCGATGTAGATGCAACTGTCTGTGTCAAAGTACAGCACACGATCTCCTAACTGGTGTAACGCTTCGTACAATTTTAGACGAGCATGGGCTGTCACGTAGGCCGCAATGATGACATTTCCAAATTCGTCGGCATCTACCAATTCCAGTTCTTCTTCGTAATTGACTAAAATCAAGTCCTCACGAACGACGTCCACGTGTTTCACTTATTCAGTTTTGTCGCGAATCATCTAGAGGTAGCGGGAAGGTTCGGACAAATACTCCGTCTTGGGTAAACAAGGTAGTTGTGCCATTTTGCCCCACAAGCAATTTAACATCACTTTGGCAAACGATCGCCTTCCCTCGTTTTTCTCCACGTGGTCTAAAGTGATGGTTTCCTGCTCCCAGTATTTCTCTTTGAATTTCTTTTGGTCTTAGGGAGTGTGACACCAGGAAGTATAGCCGCTGGCTTCTTGTTTCAGTTTCAAAAATGCATCCACATAGTCTGCAAAAATGCCTTTCTGAGTCTCGTTTCCCTTGTGGTATTTTTCTGTCTTGGGAAAGTGGTAAATTTCGTACACTTCTAATAGTTGGTATCCCACGTCCAGCGTTTCAAACAATTCCACACTGACCCACGTTCCTGTCAAGGCGCGTTCTTCCTGAGTGTACTGACAAGGTCGGTCTTGGTTGCACATTTCGGCACAAGTACGGCACAAGGGAAACATCAGTTTTCCTTGACAATGGTGAGGTAAAACGGGATGGTACAAATTCGTGGGAGGCAAGACTTTGCACTTGATCAATCCTTCGTATTGTCGAATGTTGTCCACGTCGATGTGTTCCGTCAGCAATTGCAGGTGCCCTGCGGGAAAGTGACAATATTTGCACACGTATGGATACAACCAACACATGTCCAAGTATTTGATTTCTTCTCATTTCTCCTCGTCGGCTTGGTACAGCAAACAGGTGGCATTCGTCCGTCCTCCGTACAAACTGTCCCGTGGATTTAGAGGGTCCATGAACTTGTAACTTTCCACGATGCGTTTAAACTCGGGATCGGTTTTCAAACGGTGATCGTACTCGTGTTCCCACATTTCTATCACATGGTATCCTTGCTGTTCTAACTTCAATCGCCGCTGACAAGTTGCCTGGCACAAGTCTTCCTTGGTTCATTTCAAAAATTGATTTTTAGTGCCACGCTGAGGGTAACAGATGGGACATCCGTGAAATAAGCATCCGAGAAACTCGTACACGATCTTGGGGTTTTCTAAGTCCCAGCCATCTACCAAAATACGTTCCGATGGTCTTTTCGCCTCCTCCGTTGCAGGCATGTTGGATCCATTTATCTTTCTTGTTGCACAAGTAATGTAGCCAACGTAGGGCTTTGACCGAGTATTGATGTTTGACAAAATTGGTCGTTTGAGGACTTATGACAGCCAGGGTGTTTTTGGGCATGAATCGTTGGCGGTACACTAATGAACAAACTTTGGCAATTTTGCAATCTTCTTCCAAAGGATCGATCCCTCCGTGTTCCATGAACAGTTCTCAAAATTTTCTACAGCAACGTCGTAAAATGTCCACGTGCGTTGACAAGCTGAGTAATGCACTCGTTCTTGTCCATCATCCAGACAGGGTTTAGAGGCCAACATACCTCACGTTTCGATCCACAATGCTTGTGTTGTTCTCGATTGTTATAACCATAGTTACATTTCTCACAATAATAACCATATCTCATGAATCCAGTAATACTGGTGATGGTATCAAAATGTTCATTGTAATGATAAACGTGAATGTATTTTCCGTCTTTGAAATTTTTACCTCGAAACAACAGAGGTCCACGCGCTTCTTGAGGGTGCAGTTTCAATGTGTAGCGTGGAGCTAAGACGTCTTTCAGATTTTGCATTTCAGGAATTCCACTGGTTGTGTCTTTGGATATCCCCGCTTGCTGTGACAGGGGTGCTGCTTCTCTTTGTTGTTTGGCTCGGTCCGATTTTTGAATAGTTTTCCAGGCTCTTTTCCATTGTGCCGTGTCGTTCTTGTCGGCATACATTCATCCTTCGACGATGGCACGGGTTAAACACATCTTGTCTTGAGGGTTATTAATTCGGACGAGGCTCTTTTTGTGCTGTAAGGTCGTTAACCAGTAACACCTTTTTGCGTCCGGTCCATTGGGGAAGAGAAACGTGGGTCATGAACAAGGTCGCTTTTCCGTCGGTGATGTGAAACTTGTCGTTGGATTGTTGCACGTGTTGAATCTTGTCGAAGACTTTGGATGGTGTCAATTCTGCTGGGCTGCTAAACTCGATCCAAACGGGGAATTTCAAACTGTAGTGATGAATGGAAAGTCTCAAGCGATCGTCTTCTTTGGCTTCACATTGCTGTTTCAGTGTGGTTAACAAAGAACCCCCACATCGGTGATGAAGTCCTCTGCTTTCTTCACCGGTACATCGGACTTGAAATCTTTAAACTTCACCGTGTACGTGTAGGCTGTGGTTCTACATTTTCTAGAGATGCGTTTGTCCGTCTCTCGAATGTGGTAGTACTTTTCTGGGTTTAGTGATAATGGCTGACTTTGGTTTGGTGTAGACTTTCTGGGCCTGGATTCTGGTTCACTCATGTCATCTTCAAAATCGCTGGCATGAATATGAGCCAAGACTTCAGCTACTGTGCGAGGCGTTAAGTCACGTTTCTGTCTGTTACTTTCTACTCCTTTCTTCACGAAATGATGTGATCGTTTCATCTTGACTGCAAAAAATCAAATGACTACATTTGAAACGCAATGGTCGACTTTATACCCATGTCAGACCAGTGTATATATAAAGGACCAGTGTCTTCCCTCCCAGTATTCATTTCGCTCTCAAGCCGACCAGAACGATGGAAGAGCCAACACAGATCGATCTTCTGATCAGAGCTTTGCGAGGTGTCATAAGAAAGTTTTCTTCAGACAAGCCGACTGACTACTCCCTCTCCTTTCGAGATAAAAGTCAAGATACTTGCTATATCTTTCAGAAGAAAGGGCATTGGGCTACAGAATGTCCAGACCGTCAACAAAGCAAGACAAGTGTCAAAAGAGACAAAAGTCAAGATACCTGTTATCATTGTCGAGAGAAAGGACATTGGTCTTCAGACTGCCGTAAGAAACAACAGGAGCACGAGGAAGAGAGGGGTTCCAAACAGAAAGAAGAGGAGGTGCCCTCGGTAAAGGAAGAACCCCGACACGTCCATAAAGTGAAGAAAGAGAAGAAACGAAGACGAGAGAAAAGTGAGGAAGAATAGGAGGAAAAACCTGTGAAAGTGAAGAAATTCAAAAAACAGAGAGTGAGCAAAACAAGACACAGGCGAAGTCTTTGAACTTTTTAAAGTGTTGTGTTGTGTTTTGAATTGGATTGTAACATTTGTACCAGAATTGACAAGACAGAAAAACGTGTCTCTTGGTTTTGATTTTTTAGAATGATAAGGACCTACACTCACGCACTCACACACATACATCATGGGGCAAAAATAAGGGATTTTGAGTTTTAATTGATTTTGGCAAAATGAATAATATCTCTTTTCGAAAGAAGTGGGTGGCCCTGTAAAGGACCGTTGGGTACATAAAAAAAAACACAAACTCAGGAACGAGAAGCAATCAGCTTTAACTGCCTTAAGCCTTTGCCACGGCCAAGGCCTACTTCTGGACTTGCTGCTGTCGATGATTTGGTAGAAATCACTTGATCGGGTATCTCAGGCGTAGTAGGTGTGTGAACAGGTTTGGGCTGTTTGGCTCGGGAAGGTCTTTTTCTCTTGGGTTGTAATAAAGAAGTCTGATACATTTGTTTCAGACTTCTTAAGTCTGCCAAAATGTCTAAGAGTACCGTTACCGTTTGACTTTCACTGTCCTCCTTCTTTCCTAGACCTTGTTTCTTCTCTTCTGCTGTTTCTTCTTCCTGTCGTTTCCTCCTTGCCTCTTCTTCTTCTCGCTGTTGCTGTTCAAGGAGAAAAGCTTGTTCATCTTCTTTTTGCTGCTGTAAAAAAATTATCCAATTCTTCTTTCTGTCTCTGTTTAAAATCCTCGACGTGTGGTAAAGAAGGAGAAGGTGTCGATGTTGCTGGTACCGGATCAAATTCTTTCGAAGAAGAGAGAAAATCCACTAAATCCCATTTAAAATCGACCTCTTCTGGAAGTAGGTCCGTGTTGACTTTGGTAGCCGCTGATATAACATCGCTTCTCGTCGCCACGGCCGGTTCACCCCAATTCATCGTCTTCTTAGTTTCTGTCATATTTGAAAAGAACAATGTCGCATGGATTCATTGCGCACAGACGCTAGCGCACCTATATAGGGAATGTGACGTCACAGTCAGCTCTCTTCGGATTGGAAGACAGACTCCGTGCTGTGACTGAATTTTGTAACGCGTTTCGATTGGTGAAAAATCTCAATCCGTTTCGATCCGCTCTTCCACTATAAATAAACGCGGTTCACTTCTTTCCCTTCACCTGTTCTCATCACAAGATGTGGACAAACGTTGATTCATCTACTCTCGTATCGTCGATGCTGTTCCGTACGGACTTACCGATGTATGTTAAATCATCATAGACAATCATCCGGATCACCGATACAACTGTTTGGAAAAGAAGGATCTATGTGGAGAGACAAGGCTGTCTGAAGCGAGTCCTCATCTACGTACCAGAGGTTAAACGAAGTTTAAGGAAGAGAAGAAGATCCGTAAGATGCCCTCTATGTTAACGAAATGGTGTTAACATAAAAAACCAAAGGCCCTTTTCCGGGCCACTCATATGCCTAGAAAAGATTTACTCTTTATTGCCTAAATTGTTTTTAGTCGTTGTATAATTTAAAGGTGATAGATTAATGTTCATCAATCTATGGCTGTGCTGTATATGTCTATGTCTCTAACCATGTTTCTATGTCTGTGTCTCTATTGTATTTGTCTCTACCTACGTAGCCGTGCGTATTCAGGTCAGCCTCTTGCCATATTGTTGCCAGTGTTCTGTCCGATTGAGGTCAGCCACTTGCAACATTGTTGCCAGTGTCCAGTACCGTGACGTCACCCCACCTGTTCCTTTCCTATTGTCGCTAAACAGTCTCAATCCCTTGTCGCTATACATTCCCAATCCCTTGTCGCTCTATAGTCCCACCCATGTTAAAATTCCCCATGTTAAATTCCCCTTGTCGCCAAAGTGTCCCACGACCTTTATGACTGTGTTTTCCATTGTCGCTAAAGTATCCCCATTCACTTCGAGCAAGTAATTTTCTTTTTAAGGGTCTTCGGGGGTGTTTTTTTTTTTTTTTGTTACTGCTCCAATCAAAGAGTGATGGCACTACTGTGGAGCATTTTTCTTTTTCGTACTGGTGTGCATGACTTGTAATCATCCTTTGTAAAATGTTTTGAACACACGACTGTTAACCTTGTAACCTAGTCAATGCGAATAAACAAAACATATTGCATAAAAAGACTAATACACAGTACTAAGAAGAAATATTTCAGTCTTTTACTATAATATTGCTATTTAGTAGTAGTGAACTTTTTTTAATGTATACGGTAAAAGAAAGCAAGTCTTTGAAATGAAGAACTTTTATATACTGAAAAATAGTAAATGACAGCTGGAAATTTTAAATAAAATGAAATATAAAACATTACTTAATTTTGAATACTCACTTGAAATAGTGGGCCTTCATCTCTTCTTGTCTTAGTTATCCATTGCTTTTTCAATGTAGGATTCTTTGGAATTGAATGAATATGAAGTGTTGGATCATATCGTGAATCTGACTTACATTGGGGTAAACAAGGATGCTGTACTGATTTTCTGCTAGTATTGCCACTGGCATCCATAACTTAGCAGCTTCTGCTACAGCTTGGTCAGTTAGCATCGTCCTGGCAATGGAATCTCAGGCTTGCATATAATTTGAGAGAGGTCTACATGTTTACGTTGCCAATATATTCTTTTCTTTTTATTGCCCCGCTGATAATCAGTGGAAAGAGATTATCATTAATCAATGGCACCCTATTCAGACAGGGCGAGGTGCTTTTTGTGATGATTAATCCTATTAACATTCAGCGAACATATGACTCTTACATTATTTAGAACGAGGCAGGGACACCTAACAGTCAACGAACTCGTGATTGTTACCTTTTCCAAAACGAGGCAATGATACCTTGATGTATTCCACGCTTCTCTGACACAACCGTTAATTGTCTCTCAAAATCTTCCATTGTAACAAAATTCACAGTAAAGCGATTGTAAAGAACATTTTTTCTTCTCTAATTTTCGCAGTAGAGGAAACGGATATGGCAATCAGGTAAAAACGAGACGATGAGGATACCGTGTGTATTTTTAGAATCTAGGACAACTTGATGATCGAATGATAGAACGTGAAATTAGCCCATTTAAACCAAGCAGCAAAGCAGAAAACCCAGCGCTTAATTTTTGCTTGTTCCCAGTCCATCAGTCTAAAACTTTAAGATAGTTGATCGGACTGTAACCCAGGCTGTATGAACCGCTTAAGTAAAAGATGCATAATAACTATATTTCATGTAATCTCATGTCAAATGTTCTATTATTGGGCCCTAACCCTCAGTGAATGTTGAAAGTTTTGTTCTGCGCCAGACAGCCAACCCAACGTCTCCATCACTTACGTATATTAAGTGTTTTGGTTAATAAATGGAAGTGCTTATTCCATCTTTTTTAAGTTCAAAAGTGTCACTTATGATATTTTATTATCAGATGTGTGACAAAACGACCGAAAATTTTCCCAGCAACATTAAGACATCAGTAGAGGTGGCGGGCATGTAAGGATGTTTTAGTCTCGCACATCTTTTTCATGTTAAAATTTTATGGGTTTGGGTAATCACGGCATTAGTATAATTCCCCTATAAGGAGCGTGTTACGAAAGCTTAATTGATCCGGCGAGTTGAAGGATTAACACATTTGCGGGCATGCATATCTAACACGTTCCGTGGTGTACTGGCAAGACGGCGATGATGCCAAAGAATGTATATTCCCTTAATATCTTTGCTATTGGAAACCACACGTTCTTTCGACTCACCCAACAATAAGCTCGCCAAGAGTAACAACTACTGTTCCTTATATTCACAATTTCAGCAACTTTTTTTTGTTCTGCCTGTTTACTGGGCAACACTTTTGTTTTGACAGCTAAAGCTCAATTACCCTAAGTTGACAGCAGGTTGGCTTAGGATCCTTCGGATTACTCCAAGATTCGAACCGGTACGAGTAAACCACAAGCTGACGCAGATACTTCTACACCTGTGCTTTGTATTCCTTATCGATGCCAAACACTTATTTTGCTAGCTGAGCCAAAATTCCGTTGTCAATATATGGATTTGCAGGCAATAATAATTACGATTAGAGTTTCTCTATATCTATTTCTCCCCTATGGCATTATTTTGTTTTCAGTGCGACATGCGGAAATGCAAGATGGCCAGAGTGCCTAAAAGCCCCGACCCTTCTTCGTCTAATCTGAGGCCCTAGCATCAGGTGGTGTCTCCAGCTGCAAAACATAGATGCACAGCTACTTGTAAAGCTTTCATATGAGGCGTTGGCGTCAGCCTGAACCCCACTCTCATTGTGTGATCGCACGACTCCATCGACGCGGATCGGATCGTTGCCTACGTTCCGATGTGCCTGTTTCCATGGACGCCATCAAAGTAAAATCCGGCGCAAGGAACGGTAATAGTGTCGTTGATGTTGCTAAGATTAAACTCACCAACGTTTTGAAATTTTTCCTTTACTACCCTGCGATAGTAATCCAAAGCCTAAGTATCGCTAACCGATGTGATAGTTTCGGCCGTTAAGCAGACTATCGCAATATCTGGTACCCACTGATGAGTGCCACCCCGGCAGACATAACGATGGTTACCCACTAACCCAAATGTATCAAATACAGGAAACCAAACTAAGAGGGTGTTAGTACGTATGGACTGGTCGCACGATAGGTTCTTGCGACTGGTAGCTGGTTAGTGACAAACTTCAGTGATGTGGTATGCTGTGGGTCAGCTGTGTCACGTACGTTTCTGGCGGAGTTGTTGTTCATCACCAGTGCATCGCTCATTTCATCGCCGGTCTTTAAGATCCTTGAGGCCACACCGACATCAATAATAGTTTAAATAAATTAAATGGACACGCCATCGCCTCTCAATGTGCCATAGCGTCAAAAAGAGTAATGTTGTAGACAGCTGCATTAGATGGATTGGTGAGGAACACGTATGTGTCCAAGCCCGAGCTTTTGTAAGGTCTCCGACGGCATAGGAAGACACAATCAGGTCATTTGGGTTTGCGTTAATTGCACACTTGCATAAAGTTGCGATATCAGCATTGGTTGCGTCCCGGGATAAATCACCATATGGGAACTGAAATAGCACAGCGTCCAATGATGTCTACAAGCTTGGTTGTTTTACACGTTTGCTGTATCAAATTAGTGCTGAGGCAAGAAGGTGTGTTTTTACATAATTTCGTCTAATGAACAAAGCTGCCATTGTTTATTGATCGGGATAACACATTCAAAACTAAGAATAAGTATGCGGTAATGGTCGTAGACCTCAGTAGGCAAAGTGTCATCTTTTCTGATGAGTCAAGGCTGATGATGCTGTTTTCGTGTCCACTGTGCCCTGGTAGGCTGGCCAGCTCGTCGTGCATGTAGACGCCATAGAAGTGCTTGAGGGGCTGAGACAATTACATAAGAACAAAGTCGCCAGCGCCTCGACACGTACAAGGCTTGCCATTTTTCCAGACCGCTGCCGCGCTTTATATTGCTATAAACGACTCCTTGTAGGACACCGCCACCAGCTGTGCCAACTGCGTCGAGCGCTGCTGCCTTGCCGGTTGTTACAGAAGAGGAATAGAATGGAGGAGCTGGGGCAGAGGTCTTTGTGCACTGATGTTAGATCAGGGAGCAGCAGAGAGGGTGAACAGACCACTTTTGTAGGAGGGTCCGTTTGCGAAAATAAAGGTTCCTACAAAGGCTGAAAATACAAGTTCAATAACGGCAAACCCAAGCCTCTAACCGACCGAGATTTCTCTAATTGGTTTAGCTCATTTTGTTACTTTACTTTTGACGCGCATGTTTTCATTTTTTTAATGCGTGTTCGTTTACGTTCTGGACACTTACTATTGGTCGTCAACCTCTCTGCTGCTGTCTCTCAACCGAAAATTTTATCGAGACCTACACGATACCTAGATCTGGGGTCATGTAAATTTATCGTGATAAATCCATGTGGGGTAGCTTGCGCTTCTGAAAAGAAGTTTTTGAGCTTAATCAAGTCCATATCCCCTGAACACCAAGTCTGATGAATGTTTCGCAGAGTGCGTGTATCGACTCCATTAAACACAACTAAAATATTGCAGTTATCTCTGATCACTTTTGGAATTTGCGTGTACCGCTGAGTGACATAATTCACGTCAGTATTTTTGTGTCTGCCTCGAGAAAATATCCGAGCTGGATTTGATTGTTTGTCCATCATCACATCATCGTATACTACGAGATTATTAATAAATCCATCTAGGTCATCTACAGATGAGGTTTCATCAATATCGGTAATAAAATCAATAATATCATTGTCGTCTTCATCCAGCAACTTTGCATTTTTATTAGAATCTTTAAGTGCTTCATAACATCGTTGATCATCTACAGATGGTGCCACTAAATATAACTTTTCCCACTTGAGCCATCTCATTATCAGATTAAGCAACAATTGCGTCTTACCAGACCCAGATGGGCCAAGAATAATTGCTCTGATAGAATTTGGTAGCGCTGGATGACGTTTGATTGGCTCTTATTTTCGTGTCCTTGAGAAATCAATGATACAAAGATAATAAATAATATGAATTTATATT
This sequence comes from Megalonaias nervosa, assembly GCA_016617855.1. Lineage (NCBI taxonomy): Eukaryota > Metazoa > Mollusca > Bivalvia > Unionida > Unionidae > Megalonaias > Megalonaias nervosa. The sequence goes on from JAECUM010012320.1 coordinate 27,351, forward strand.
GTGTTTGATGCAGAGAATCCATCCCCACCACTGGAGTAACAACAATACTTACAAACAATAAAAAGTGTGCACTTACAGGCAAGTGTGTAAAATGTGGCACAAAAAATGCAAATTTATTTCGTCTCGCCTGACGGATGTCAGTGGTGGTGATGTCGCTGCTTCACTGGGAAAATTACCAGGGGTTCCATGGGCTAAATACCCAGGAGAAAAACATCTCCCTGTATATAATTATTGTGGTCCTGGAACCCGACTTGATATCCGACTTGACAAACGAGACTAACCAAAGCCATTAGAGTATCCAATAAATACGATTGATCAAGTGTGTCACGTTCATGATGTTGCGTATAAAAATAAAGATTTACAACAACGACATATTGCAGATGTGAAGTTGATTCACTCGTTAAATTCCATAAAAAATAAATCTCTCAGAGAAAAACTTGCTAGCTTCCTAGTACAATCTGCAGTCAAAGGTAAAATAGTGCTAGGGGCTTGTAATTAATCAACTGATTATTATCATAATAATGGAATCGGTTTATTATAGCCCAAGAGGATAATGGAGGGGTAGAGAAGCGATTGGTAAACTTGCTGATGCAGCAAATGTCACACGTTCTGTTGCTGCAAATTGGTTAGCACGACAGGCAATATGGCAAATTTATGTATCACCACCTAAAAGAATTCAGTACGCACATTTTGATGACAGTACTCCCTATGAAGTTCAGCAGGAAGATATTTTGTTTTTACCATATGATACCATTAAAATTGGTAGATGTCAATCACGCACATACAAATACGCGTTAACTGTCGTTGACGTTGCAAGTAGATAAAAAGAAGCAGAACCACTATCAACTAAAACAGCAACAGCAACTGAAGTTGCATCTGCTTTCGAACGAATGTATCAACGTGGTGGTGTACGATGGCCACAGCTACTACAGGTTGATCCTGGCAAAGAATTTCTTGGTGCAGTATCATCTCTAAGAAAAAACATAACGTTAAAAGCAGATGAGGACACACCGCAATTCATTGCGATCAGGCAGTCGTTGAACGATTTAATCGAACACTTGCTGAGCGGTTATTTGGATCTCAATATGCAAAGGAAATATCCACTGACCTTAAGTCCGGGGATAAAAGATCTCGTGAATGGATTGCAAGACTACCAAGTGTGATAGCTGCGTTAAATAATGAAATTACTCGTGAAACTTCTATGAAGCCTGCCAATGCGGTCACAAAAACATATACCAATACAACGACATAACTCCTTCTCAAAACAACCAGTACTAAGTAATGTGACTGTAAGATATTTGTTTGAGCTTGGTGAACTTGAAGGTGGTAAAAAAGAGCAACTGATCCTATTTGGAGTGTGACTACGCATAAAATTTCCAGCGTGGTAAGGTCCACGGGTAGACCCGCAATTTACAGATTAGATTCAACCGCTCCTCAGCGTGGATTTGTACGTGAACAATTACAAGTAATTCCTGAAGACACACAGTTACCACCGCCTTTACTTCTGTAAACTGGCACCCCTACGTCGATTACATTCAAGACAGGTCAACATCACATTTTCGCGTGTGTGACCAAGACTGCTATTAATTCTATCCACGATAAACTGTCTTGGATTATTAGTCGAATACTGCCACAACATTACTGTGTTACAGTTCGCACAATGATTATTCTGTCGTTGTTTCAGTGTCATAATAAATTCAGCATCGAAATCAAAGTCGCGCTTATATTTTTTTTGTCACGTTGCTTTTAACCAAATAATTTTTTCTTGACAACTTTGTTGTTAACTACATCATCGCCATCGCAATTATATTCGGTGAAGTCTATTATAACCGTCCGCAGCTGAGATATTCTTCTGATTCGAGATACTGCTAGATAAACTAAATTTGACCATTCTATCCGATCATCGACAATCCAGATATTTGTATCAGAAATAGTTAATCCCTGTGACGAGTGAATCGTTATAGCGTATCCTAACGTCCACGGAGTTTTATCCATCGTTAACGCGCTCTCAACAGCACTGACAGGAACTTTAAGAATATCATTTAGTACAAGAATTTGTTTCTCATCAGTTCCAGGAATCTCAACTTCAATATTCTGTCGTCGCGTTTCTGCTGGGCGATAACACAATGGTACAGGTAGATTTGAAAATTTTCTTTATGTAACAGAAATAATTGTTTTTGAAGCGTATCACGAACTTTCTTTCTACTTGCAACTATCAAATCAGCAGGCCTACACAAATTCCAAAAATAATTCATAGGAGTTTCTGGAATTACTTCACGCATTATCTCACACTGTATTTTATCTGGCTGCAGTCTGATTATCTTTTTAAATTCTTTCAGTGGTTCATCAACAGCTCTATGATTATCAGTTATTTCTTTGTAACAATCTACAAACGTTTTTAACCATTTATTCGGAGACTGTCCAACAAAAGGTGGCTGTTGACCATGATCACCACACATTATCACAGCAGTATTTTTAGTCAACAACCAGTCAAGAAACGTTTTCAATACTTCCAACGATACCGTGCATATTTCATCCAAATAATAATCTTAGGGATATATTTTTCACCCATCCGCGATGGAGTGCATGCGTCTCCGCACCATCTAAAGAAACCAAGTTAAGTTTGAGATTTTACTCCACGTTCGTTCATTTCTCTGGCGAGTCTGTGTGTGGGTGTCAAAACAACCAAATCTGAACAATTGTTCTAGAATAATTCAATCACATGTTGTTTTTTTTTTCCAGAACCACCACACCCATTAAGATAAACGGTTTTATGTCTGGCCACAGGATCATATACCGATGGCAACAGCGTAGCTGTCGATGATGATTTTGATACGAGATTATTTTTCTTGTAATATGTCCCCTTAATTTCAACGTTGGCAGATTCAGAATAACCGAGTATATTTTCTCGTTTTATTCTCCATTCGCCCCACGATGCATCAGCACCAAGTAATTATTTTAACAAATCCGTATATTTTTTATTTATATAAAATGAATCTGTGGCAACCCTAACTGCGGTATCAGGAAATTTGTTTATCATCGATAATAAATTTATCGAAACATATGCTAACATCGACGTTCTTAAACTGCGGTGACTCACCATCAATAGAGCTCACAATTGTACCTAATTTAGTTCCGTCTGAAAAACAAGGATTACTTCGACTTATATACGTGCCTTTCTCTGTTGTATCAGCAATTACAAAATCGAGTTCGGCATCGTCCATAATTAATCTTGTACACGTTCGCTTATGATCGCATGAACCACCCTGAGTAAACGTACCGATTATTATTCTGCCGAGCTCCTTTGCAAGTTTATTTTCATATTTAATTTTGTCGGGATTATCGGTAATTATTTCATTGGGTTTTGGTAACAGATTTGTTTTTGTGAATGATACGATATTATCGCCTCGCTTACAACCAACGATATTAAAATTTTATGATCAAGCATATATCGTAATAGTACTATAGGAGCCCAATATTTTTCTGAGAAATGACGGCCAAGCCAAGCATAACTAATCGGATGAAGCTTTTCAGTAAATGAAAACGATTCTATACAGGCGAATCCGATCAAATCAAAATCTGGCAGGGGTCCATTTATCGCAACTCTGGTCATTTCGTGTGTTGGATGTCCAAATCCCTTAAAGTATTCAGAACACTCTCCGTATCCAAGAAAACTTCCAGAATAACATGCTACATATCAATCGAGATAACTTCGCTATAATCGTATTTAATATTCCACAATCCGCCATGTCCGTATTCCACACAACTACGTTGGACATCAACAAGATATTCCGATCTTGTCGGTGACAATGAATTTTTGTCCTGAGCAAAGTAAGCAGTAACTGAGGGAACGGTAAAACAATTACTCAGTATTTGTTCAACCCTGACATCGTCAGGGGTATATTTCAAAGAAAGATTTTTCATTTCCTCGTGGAGATTCTGCACGATAAATGTCTCCGCTAGGTCGTACAAACTGATCATAGTTTACGGATTCTGAACTCTGAAATAACCACACGGATACAGTGTCACTCTTGCTGATATTTCTGATAAAACCAAATATATAATCATTATAAAATTTAACTGTTCTGTCTCGTGGAAATATTGTTACGGCCGATATCCATGCGTGTGCGTTATGATCAATAATTTCTAGCGAAGATCCTCTTGATTCATATTTCGACTTATAAAAAATCTCTCCGGTTAGTGTTTTCACTGTTATTGGAAATTTTAATTTCTTTCCCACTTCAGCAACGTCGCTGATAGACGCTCCGGTGTCTTTAACTGTTTCTGCTCACTAATTTAATTTTTAACGTCTTAGATCCGTTAAACCGTTTCGTCGTATCGCGTTTGTGAAGTGTTCTGTAACTCGCTCAGATACACAATTTAGCCTTGATAGTTTCATCGGTTTGAGATAATCAACGCTAGGTTTATCATTTAGCGGATGCATAGCATAAATAACTGCAGTCACAGGATACGCTCGTTCATAATATGGTTTGTGAATATCAGTCAACACTCCTGGTTTGGAGTTTTTATTTAACGTGACAATATTTCCAGTGTGTACACGAACAGGGTCACATTTGTCACGGATAGTCCAAGTGTCGTTGTCTGTCTCTACAACAAATTTTATTAGACTAAAATATCTTTGATTGTCGAGATAGTTAATAATGTTTGCTGCTCGCTTGTCATTCATTGTAGCATCGACAAAACTTTTGATTCTGAATGTTGACCATACATGAGCCGCGCCATCGTCACGAAATTCCTTCTTGGCTTCACTGATACGATCAGTTATACCCCTATTCGTTAAAGCCAGATTTTGCATCGAAAAATAAATTTAGGTTTCCTCAGTTTGTCAAGATCGAATCTGGCTCTAGAAGGCTTAATTTCGGATAATCCCTCAAACTCCTCCATATTATAATTAAGGCAAATATATATATATATATATATATATATATATATATATATATATATATATATATATATATATATATGACATTGTGTAATCGTCGGACACACTAAAGTTAATCCTTCCGAGCAAACCTGTTGCAGCCTCATCATCATCATCATCATCAGTCCCATAGTCTGGTAGACCGTTGGGGCACCACACAAGACCGAACAATCAGCTTCCTCCATTCCTTTCGATTTTCCGTCTTTCTCATTGAGTCGCTCAATGTCAAGCCTGTCCACTCTCGAATGTTGTCTTCCCACATCTTTCTCTACCTGCCTCTCTTTCATCTTCCTTGTACAGTGCCTTGCAGGATTGTCTTGACAAGTCCTGATGATCGTGAGACATGCCCATACCACTGCAGTTTACGTTTTTTCACTGTGCTCAGGAGGTCTTCGTGAGGCCCAATGGCTTGTCTGATTCTTTGCCGTATTTCTTCATTGGTGATACGGTCTTTGTATGAGACGCCGAGGATCTTTCGGAAGCATCTCATCTCTGTGGCTTGTATCCTTTTCTCTAAGTCAGCTGTTATGGTCCATGATTCACAGGCGTAGAGAAATATGGAGATAACCAGTGAGTGCATCAGTCTGACCTTTGAACTGAGTGCGATGTTCTTGTCGTTTCAGATGGGCTTCAGTTTTGTCAGCGCTGCTGTTGTCTGCGCAATCCTGGAGAGTACTTCAGGCTTTGATCCTTCATCTGTTACAATTCCCCCCAAATACTTGAAGCTGTGGACTGTTTCTAGCTTCGTACCTTGGACCCTGATGTCAGTACTGATGCCCTTGGTGTTGTTGGTCATCAGTTTGGTCTTCTCTGCACTGATTTCCAAGCCGTCGGCTGCGGAGGTTTTGTCGAGACTCTCTACTAAGCTAGCTATTTCTTGTTCATTTCCTGCTAGTCCATCAATGTCATGGGCAAAACGTAAGTTGGTGACTGTTCTGCCTCCGATGCTGACTGTCCCTTCATGCTTTTCAAGCGCGTCAGCTATGATTTTCTCCAGAAGTATGTTGAATAGTGTGGTAGAGAGCAGACAGCCTTGTCTGACTCCGACTGTCGTTCTGAACCAGTCCCCTATGCTGCCGTTGAAGTATACTGCACTGGTGGCCTTGTCATACAGGTGCTCTATTACTGTGATGAGGTTGGCATTGATGTTGTACAGTCTCATGGTCGCCCACAAGGCTGCATGCCATACCCTGTCAAATGCCTTCTTGAAATCCATAAAGACGTGGTACAGATCTTGCTGGTGTTGGAGGTACTTCTCACACAATATCCTGAGGTTGAAGATCTGCTCTGTTGTTCTGCGCCCTGCTCTGAAACCTGCCTGCTCATCGGCAATGGTCTTTTCAGCCCATGGCTTTAGTCTGTTTAGCAATATCCTGAACATGACTTTGCTTGGATGGCTTATAAGACTGATTGTACGGTGGTTTTGGCACTGTTGTAAATTGCCTTTTTTGGGGGGAGGGTGATGATCAGTGATTGTGTCCACGGCGATGGCCATTCTCCTGTTAGCCAGATCTTGTTGCATATATTTGTGAGGGCGCTAATCATTGCTTCTCCCCCTGCTTGGACCAGTTCTGCTGGGATGTTGTCCACTCCTGCCGACTTCCTCTTTTTCAACGATCTCACTGCTGCTTCTACTTGAACCCGTAGGATAAGGTGGTTGTCGTTGTTAGTTGCTGAAGGGACGTTCAGTACCTCTGGATCTATTATGGGTTGGTGGTTGTAAAGTTCTGCTCAGTACTCTGTCCATCTTTTCAGAATGTCTTTTTCTTCTGTGAGGTAGTTTCCGGCTTTGTCCTGTAAGGAGGTAACTCGCCGTTGTTTTGTGCTTGTTAGATCTTTGACCAGCTGGTACCCTTTCTTGCTGTTGTTCCTTTTCAAGTTTCCCTGGATGTCTTTGGACTATTCTTTTATCCAGTTCTCTTTTGCTTTTTTCATGCTTTTCTTGACTTCCCGGTTGACTGCCTTATACTGCTCTGCCCCTTCTGTATCATTCTTCCTCTTCTTCAGCTCCCTCCTCTTGTCACACAGGTTCAGGACCTCAGCTGTGATCCAGGACTTCTTGACTGGGCGATGTCTACCAAGGATCTCGCTGGCTGTTTCGGTCGTTGCTGTATTAAAAGTGGTGATCAGCGTGTCCATGTCTGTATCGTCAGCGTAGAGGATGGTGAGCGGTGGAAATTTCTCACCAATCTTTGCTTGGAAGGCTTCTGCTACTTCTGGATCCTTCAGTTTCTCGAGATCGGATTTTATGCTTGTTTGGTTATCTTTCTTGACCTTCTTTAGATGTAGCCTGAAGGTCATCATCACCAGGTCATGGTCACTTCCAATGTCCGCTCCGGGAAAGCTTCGAGTCTTGGCGATGTTTACACTTGACTGTATGCGCCTCTTTACCATGATGTAGTCGATCTGACTGTGATGGTCTCTGCTTGGACTGTGCCATGTCCATCTTCTGGATACCTTGTGTTGGCCGACGGTGTTTGCCAGGATAAGGTCGTTTTAGCTAGCGAATTACAGAAGCCTCAGGCCTCTCTCGTTGGTCTGTGCATTGCAGCAATGCCCATATGTTCCTTTCCAGTTCATGCAAGCGTCCTCCCCTTTCTTGGCATTCCAATCGCTTTGCACAACCAGAATGTCTTTCTTCGGTGTTTTGTCCACAACTTCTTGTAGCTGGTCATAGAAGTCTTCCACATCTGCGTCATCATAGTCTGATGTTGGGGCGTATGCCTGTATGATGGTGATGTTGAATGGAGTTGCCCTGAGGCGGATGGTGATGAGCCGGCTGGAGACTGGCCGACAGCCCATGACAGTAGTCACGCTGTCCTTGTGGACAAGGAGCCCAACTCCCTGCTCATGTTTGTCCTGTCTGCCACTGAAGTACAGTTTGTGGCCTTCCAAAGTAGCTGTTTCTCGAATATTCTTCCATCTTACCTCACAGAGTCCTAGGATGTTCCAGCGGTATCTGTTCATTTCATATGTAAATTCCTCAAGCTTTCCTGCTGCTCTCATTGTTCTTACATTCTAGGTGCCAATGGTGATGTTGTTCCTGACACGAATCTTGCTGCTCTGAGCACCAGTCACATACTTTCGTCCTCCGCTTGGCCGTTGACTTCGTCTCGGAAGTTCTTCCGCCCAGTGATGCCATGTTAACATCACACTATTTATCCATAGCTGGAAGACTCGTGGGCGGGAGCGTCTACCTTCCCGTGCAAGTCTGGAGGACTTGCCCACTGCTCAACAAACAATAATGCAAATGGTTAATGATAGGTTATTCAGTTCATTGTAACAAAACTTGCGTAAATGAATTCTGTGGATAGCACATGCAAAGCGTTCGAAGAGAGAGTCTAGGACCAAAACCGTGTTTATGGTGTGGTGTTGGGGTCAGAGGAGAAACTCAGTTGTGTGTGCAATGCGGTGGTAAACTAATACAGGGAGCTGAAACGATATTATGAGAAAAAAAAAATAATACCGACGGCGTCGGTATAAAAAACGCTGAAGACTATCTCGCCAGTTTTTCAAATAATAATTTAGACAAGTAATATTATGATATAAATGGAGCAAAATGAATTTGTAACACATCCCAACATCAAGAATTATGAAACATCTCGTGATGGTATCATCAGGAACTGTCGACAAAAAAAAACCCCAGTCGGTTTTGTCACTAAAAATGGTTATATCATGTTCAATACCAAGGGGAATAAACATTATTACTCACATAGGTATGTGTATGAATGTTTTCAAGGACTGATCAAAGACAGACTAGTGATCTATCATATTAATTCAGATCCGAAAGATAATTCTTTAAATAATTTACGAGTTGTTACACAATGTCAAAATTGCAAGTTTGGAATTACTGGTAAGCACGATAAACGCGCAAGAGTTATTAAGTCTGTAAATGTAGAGACTGGCGAAGAAAAAATATGTCCATCGATGAATGCAGCTCCCAAATATTTTAATATTTGCACGCGTTCGGTACAATATGTCGCGGATAATACAAGAGAAAATCGGCGTATTCAAAGAAATTCAAACAAAATATCACATTTCGGTATTACACACATGAAGGGAGATAACTCTGTCAAGTAAATCTTTCTCTGATAGCGTAAATAAGCAGTTGTCTCCCTTGTATGTTATAGTAAATCAAGTTTATTGTATTTACTGATGAATAATATATTTTTGCTGGCTTTTTAAGAAACATTGCCTTTGTTTTATGATTTTGTCAAGGCTTCTTGCTTCGTTCAGAATTTTTCAGGGATTATAATTAAGAAAAAAGAAAAATTCAAACAGCGAATAAGGCACGCCCATTGTGTGAGTTACTTATGGATTTCTAAGCATTGTTCAGCTTATATAGAATACAACCCGTTTATTTGTTGGGGTCCGCAGCCCATTTCTCCAACTTCAACAGAAAAGAGCACACCCTTCCACCATGTCACCACGTGGTAGGTTCAGTTTTGCACTCCCCGGGTTGATTATGGGGGAGGGTGTGCAGAAATCTGTTGAACGTAGAGAAGGCACCGTTTGTATGTGTGTCCTGTCAATATATGTTGTGCCGTCCATAGAGCTATAATTATACATTTAAGTTTGTCCATAGAATTAATTTAATTAAGATTATATGTTGTACTGTCCATATATGTACCCTCTGAACTTGCTAGAGTGTCGTTTGGCAATCTAGGAGTTCACATGGGGGTTGTGCTGTCCATAGAATTAAGTTAGTTAAGTCCATAGAATTAAGTTAGTTAAGTTTGTCTATAAAATTAAGTTAGTTAAGATTATATGTTGTGCTGTCCTTTATAGTTAAGATTTTGTTATTTTAAATAAATATTTATTATATATAATGAATTACGAAAATATTAATGTTATTATTTCTGCAATTCAAAAATTACAACATTACGGTATAAAAGTTTCTGATCAACTTAATCCTGAAAAAAATTATATAAGATTCTGAATCATTAGGAAAACGAAGATTCGAAAATATATATACATTACCAGCTGATTATAGATTCATAAAGTCTATTCGGCAATCTATGTTACAATCCTTGGCAACAGCCAATTACACGCAGGTCAAAGAATTTGTTTCACTCGCACAAGCGATTGATTAAATTAGATCAGAATTGTCTCACGAATACGAAATAAAAAAGATTGTGAATATTTGTATAAGACAGTTTAAAAAGATTATGTCTGATTGTGAGACGGTCCACAATGTCAGTAATGATTGTTAAAGTGAAAGCGCTGTCATCAGTGGCTATAGTGACAACGAATCTAACACTGTCACCGTGACTGTGGTTACAGCTAAACAAAATGAAAGTGTTGATGTGATTTGAATTTTTAACGTAGCTTTAACAATTTTTCAGTCATATCGCTACGATATCTGCAGTGTGGCAGTTTATAGTGATGTCTAGCACTGGGGCATCATGCCGCAGACATGTAGCATGATGTCCCACCCAGTCACATTATCCTGACACCAGGCCGATCAGTCCTAACACTAACCTCTTAATGCTGAGCGCCAAGCGAGGCAGCTGTTAGTACCATTTTTGTCAGTCTTTGGTATGACTCGGCCGGGGATCGAACCCATGACCTCCCGCATCCAAGCCGGACGCTCTAACCACTAGGCCACCGGAGCGGTCAAAATGAAAGTATTAAACCTTGACTCTGTCAAGAGGGATAATTCATTTCTGACTATAGTAAAAAATGTTTATTTATTTTTATTCAGATTATAATCTTTATTCAGAATCAGATTATAACTTTTATTCTGAATCAGATTATATTTAGTTAGAGTCAGATTAATTCTGATAATAATATTTATTCAGAATCAGATTATAATAATATTTATTTTTATTCTGATAATAATTTTTATTCAGAAGCAAATTATAATAATATTTATTTTTATTCCGATAATAATAATTATTCAGAATCAGATTATGATAATATTTATTTTTGTTCTGATAATAATATTTATTCAGAATAAGATTATAATATTTATTTTATTCTGATAATAATATTTATTCAGAATCAGATTATAATAATATTTATTTTATTCTGATAATAATATTTATTTTTATTCTGATCATAATATTTATTTTTATTCTGATAATAATATTTATTTTTATTCTGATAACATTAATTCAGAATCAGATTATAATAATGTTTACTCAGAATCAGATTATAATAATATTTATTTTATTCTGATAATAATATTTACTCAGAATCAGATTATAATATTTACTCAGAGTCAGATTATAATATTCACTCGGAATCAGATTATAATATTTATTCAGAATCAGATTATAATATTTATTCAGAATCAGATTATAATAATTTTTATTTTTATTGTGATGATAATGTTTACTCAGAATCAGGTTATAATATTTATTCAGAATCAGATTAATTCTGGTAACAATATTTATTTTATTCTGATAATAATATTCACTGAGAATCAGATTATATTTATTCTGAATCAGACTATATTTATTTTTATTGTGATAATAATATTTACTCAGAATCAGATTTTTTTTATGCTGATAAAAATATTTATGTTTATTCTGATAATAATATTTATTTTATTCTGATAATATTTATTCATAATCAGAATAATATTTATTCAGAATCAGATTATAATAATATTTATTTTATTTTGATAATGATTATAACTCAGAATCAGATTATAATATTTACTCAGAATCAGATTATAATATTTACTCGGAATCACATTATAATATTTATTCAGATTCAGATTATAATATTTATTCAGAATCAGATTATAATAATATTTATTTTTATTCTGATAATAATGTTTACTCAGAATCAGATTATAATATTTATTCAGAATCAGATTAATTCTGATAATATTATTTATTTTTATTCTGATAATAATATTTACTCAGAATCAGATTATATATATAGTCTGAATCAGATTATAATAATATTTATTTTTATTCTGATAATAATATTGACTCAGAATCAGATTATTTTTATTCTGATAATAATATTTACTCAGAATCAGATTCAGATAATTTATTTGAGAGACTTTTTTTTCTTTTTTCTTGGTGTTCTATGGTCTTACATACAGATTTATAATTAGTCATTCTTCTCTCAAATCCAACAAGTGTCCGGTTTGGTCAGTAAGTTTGAAATGCATCCTCGATAATAGCGGATTATGACATCTAAGATAAACAGGATTAATTGGTTCTGATACAATCAAATATCCCGGTGGAACTTGCAGAGTAAATGTATATAAAATTTATCCTTGCTGGGCCTGACTGGATTTTTCAAGATCTATTTGATAGCTGCCATCAATTACATCACATATAAGGTTGACTGCGATCGTCGATGTTATATTTACAATGCCTGGTGAAATATGACGGCCTTCACCGTACGGATCGTTGTTGTGTTTTAGAATACCTGCTGGCGAATTTTCTTTTCTTCATGCGTCCACAAATCTTGGAAAAAGTTGATTGATGACATCTTTGAATGGTGCATTTAGCGCGTTAAAATTAAGATCAGGTAAAATTAAATTTTCATCGCGCATCCGTAATGTTTTAAAAATAAATCTCGTAAATGTTCGTCGTCGTCGACATTTTCAGTGATAACTTTGTTGATATATTTTGTGTCTGATTGATCTGATTTAGATGCTGAATCGTTTCAACGATCAGTTGTTTATTTTTATCATCGTGGTAATTTTGTTCCAGAGAAATAAGCAGATTTTTCTTAAATTACTACTGAGCATCCGAGTAAATTCAGGACCAATTACTTCCGCGAATGATCTAATAAGTTCTACGTTGATAATTTTAGCATTTTCATGAGTAACAGATAAATATATTTTTATGTCCGGGTTTTCACCGTCAAGATGTTCCCATGGATATTTTTGCCGATATTTTGGCGGTGATATAAATAATTTTTTGTCCGTGACAAAATCAGATAGTTTTGGTTCTGGTGGTCCTTGATAAACCGGCGGGATTTCTGGCCAGCCTAATACAGTTGTGATCGATGACTGATATATATTAACAACGTAGTCGGGTGTAGATATTTCTATCGCGGATGATAAGGTGGATTCGTGAAAGGTGATAGCTATTTTGAATTCTTTTCCTGTGATAGATTTGATTCTGCGCTGCAATTCATCGTTGATTTGCTCAATCTGATAACTGCCAGTGGGAATACTTACAACATGCCAATCTGGAGTTCCATCTGGTTTATTTTTATTTGCAAATACCAACGAGTTGTTTGCGGGTAATCCCTCAAACGATTTTGATCTGATACTTGGCCTACTATAATAAACTCACAATTGTGCTAGCGCTATTTCTTTGGCTGGAATCGCAGTTGGAAAAACCACGCTGAACTCAGGATTGGTTGAACTTGCCGATATCATTGTGGTTTTCAACGGTATTGTATTAGTGACGATCTGTTGTAGTAATTCGTTTGACATTATATTATCCTAGTGTTATTCTAATTCCTGTTCCTCTTTCTATTTGTTCTCGCATCATTAATTCTGTATCCAGATATTCCATGGGGTTTTCCATGTTTTCGTCAAATACTTCATTCTAAGTTCTTATTATTGTTGTGAACTCCTCATCGGATATTTTACCATCACTAAGACACGATGAAATCAACGATGATAATTTGGAGTATGCTACCATCGCCACGTGTAGTTTTATTGTGTACTCGTGCAATTTTATATTTGTGCACGTAACTATCTTCTTTGCGATGATACTGAAAATACCAGCGATTGTTGTCGCAGCTGAAACACAGACTGTCACAACTGCCGGCGACGTCATTGTTATTGTTGATAGCAATACGCCGGTTCCAGCGATAACAGCAGACACCGAATACTCAATTATGTCAACAACAACTACACGTCTGCGATATTTTTTAACCTTTACTGTATAATCGTCAACAATATTTTTCAGTTTGGTTTGCCACTCACATACTTGTTTGAATCTGTATTGGTTAGCGTCGACTGGGTTTTGATTCATTATATATTAAGTAGATGGTAGTTTAGCGACTAATTCAAGACACCAATAATACAACAAACCTAAGTTTTTTTTCTTCCGGTTCCACCACAAATGTTTCCTCGTCGTTTTTCTCCAGTACTACTAACATAGACCCAGAAGATCCAGTTAGTGGATAACGCCGTGAAATTGTGGTTGATATTGTAAATGTTGTAGCGCCGATTACTGAGAACCTGTATATGCCGGTAACCTCAGCGCGATGTTTGATGGATTTTTTGAGTGGTGTCCATAATGCTGATCCAGACGCTAATGTATATACTACACTGTCGGTAATTTTTTTTATGTCAACGAGTTTAATATCAATAACTGCTGAACTTCCAAAAAATTCATTAATAGCTCTGTTTACTTTTCTACGAAAATTCAGAAACGTTTGCACGTGAGTAGAAAATTCAGATCTGAATGTTGTCATTCCATCATTGATTGTCATTAACATTGGGACGTTGCTATTGTCGACGTATTTCTTTGTTGCAGCGGCATCGTTTGATTCTGGTTCTCCAAGACCAGTAATTTTATTATTAGCCATGTTGAGAGAACCAGTCATTGTATCACCGCGGTTAGTAAACGATCATCAGACTCAGTTCTAATAGTGGCGTTGTTGTTGTTTACGTATTTTTTTGTTGCCACATCATCGTCTTATTTTGGTTCTCTCACATTAATAATTGTATTTTTACTCATGTTGAGGTCGCCATACATAATATCTCCAATTCTTCTGATACGTCCAGCAATTTCTCCCATGAGTGTTAAGACTGATTCATTTGAATTTTGAATTTTACCGTTTTTAGTAAATACAACTAAGTTATCTTCTGTCGCGCCTGGAACTCGCAGAATAATATCTGTCAACGGGATATTACTCGTCTTTAACCGTCGTTGCTGATCCTGAAAAGCAACAGCTTCATTTTGGTCTACATTTGCGAGACTTAAAAGATCAGCGAGTTCATCCTTGATATCGTTAAGGGTTACATATTTGGATAAGTCGCCTTGTTGAGTTTTACCCAGGCGAGAAGATCTTATGTAAATATCTACCATTATATTTACTAATGCCTGTTTAAAACGTTGGACGACGATGTATACTCGTGAACGACTTTATGAGGTGGTGTTGTTGATGATGATACAGCGTCGAGTACTGCGAGTACTTCACGGCCACATATTGGCGGATAAGTTATTGTCTGTGTTGGTAATGTTGAATACCAGATTGGAATACTTTGCATGTTACTAACATATTTTGAAAATTCTTTTGGTGGTGCCAACCGATACGAACCAAAATAAACAATTCCACGTGGATCAATCTACTACACCGGTAGGGCCATCCCCGGCAGCGTTTCTTACGTTACCAATAGTTACGTTTCTGCTTTGTGGTTGATCAGTTGTGTCCTTGGCAAACATCATTGACGGGCCAGCTGATCTTGAGTAATCATCGCTGTATCGCGCAATGCCTAATATTGTCGTAGCAACGTCGACGTTTTCCAGGCATGATTCAATAAATTTTCCGTCGATGATGCGCATTTGGCGCTATTAAATAACGCCATGACACCGTTGTTAACAAAACCAACTCGATCAAGAATTCCGTAATCGACGTTATCTGCTTTGGCAAGATTACCTTCGATCTCAATAAGTGCCTCAGCGGGTAAAAAATGTCTGCTTGTATCCTGAACGTTTAATTCGATTCTTTCACGTGCGTCATGTACACGTGCGTCATACGAATAATATTGATAAACGCGCACAGACTCATCTTTGAGTACTGGTGCGTCCATGTCGAATGCAGGATCAGATACACGTTTGAACATTTTATTATATTTATTATCGTCTAACACAAAGACCACTTCCTGCCACTAAACTTGCAGTTATATTTTTTTCTTTTTCTGATAGTGGTACACCAGCCAACTCTGCTAATTTTTGATTTGCAGCTTGATTTATTATTTTGCTAACATTTGCAGGCATAACCTCAGTGCTGGGTAAATTTACTGGCTGCGGCTTTCGTCGTATTAATCGTGCTAATCTATCCCGGATTGCCGAGAATGCTTTCCAGGCAACGTCACCGGCAGCACTAATACCATTATCACGAAAAACGTCGGTAGCTTTCATCGTCAGTTGCTTTGCAATCGGTATTGCTTTTGGGGCTAACCTTCTAAATAGAACCTGAACAACATCACCGAGTCCATCTCCGTAAATATTTTTATATACTGGTAATCTGGAATTTATCACCCTGAACATGATCGGGCCACGTTGAGCATTTTGTATGATCATCTTATTTCAGTCATTGCATCTAATTGCATCCAATCACTGCGGTAATAAGCATAGGTGATTTCATCGATAAGAGCCCGATAAACATTAATGTCCATGATACCGCCTGTAAATAATCGCTGACAAATTGCGGCTGCCTCGTTGATTTCTGGGGAATTATTGCCGGCGCGTTTTCCCCCGTGAGAATTTCTATTCTGTCCACGTCGGCGAGAACGTTATCGGGACATGGAGTAATAAGACCACTTCCTCGAGTAACAATACCATTTTCAGTTGCGCCGGGATCGTCTTGCCATTCTTCCTCTTCAATTGTTATTGGACTGGTTGTTTTTTGTTGTCGTCACTTTTGTATTTGTTCTTGTAGTTGCTTTGATTGTTGTAATTGTTCTTGTAGTAATTGGAATACTTGTCCTGATTGTTGTTGTAGTCGTTGTCCTTGTTCCTGATTGTTATTGTAGTCCTTGTCTTTGTCGTTCTCGTATTAATTGTTCTCGTTGTTGTCGTCGTTGTTCTCGTTGTTCTTGTTCTCGTTGTTTTCGTTGTTCTTTTGCTTTTTCAAGTTGCTGCTTCATTTCTCCTTCTTTTTCTTTTCTTGCTTGTTTCATTTGTTTTGTATGCTCGTGTACTGCCTGGTTAAAAAACTCAAACTCAGATCTGATCTGCGGAGTGTCAGTAGCAATGCGATATACATCCCTGACCCAATCACCGTATTTCAGAGCATCAACATATTCAGGTTTTACATATTTGTCTCGCTGATAATATCCATACGCGGAAATATTAATTATTTGATCTGGGTCTTTGATGGCGGTAATACCTTCCGGCGTAAATTTATCTATTATCTTGGTTCTGGTTTTTGGTGGTTCAGGTTGTTGTTGAACGTCAGGTGGTGGTTGAGGAGGTTGCCGAGGTGGTGGTGGTCGAATTGGTCGAAGACGGCCAGGCAATGTTTCAAGAGCTTTTTGTGTTGCCTCAGTTGCTGTAACAATTTTTTTTTTTTGTTTTTTTTTTTTGTTGGTTCGACAATTGGTTTAAATAACTGTTCTGCACCTTCTGCAAATTCCACCTGAGACTCCTGACACTGTTGTAGTAGTTGCTTGACAGAATCGCGGACGGGGAGATATTTCGTAATTGCCTCTAGTCGCCGTCGAGCTGGTTTAGATGTGTGAGATTCCATTACTAATATAATAATGATTTAATTACACCAAACTACAGCAGCAGAGAGGGTGACGACGAATAGTAAGTGTCCAAAACGTAAACGAACACGCATAAAAAAATGAAAACACGCGCGTCAAAAATAAAGTAACACAATGAGCTAACCCAATTAGAGAAATCGCGGTCGGTTAGAGGCTTCGGTTTGGCGTTACTGACCTACCTTGTATTTTCAGCCTTTGTAGGAACCTTTATTTTCGTGAACGGACCCTCCTACAAAAGTGGTCTGTTCACCCTCTCTGCTGCTCAGAGACTAAAAACTCAAGGTCTATGCCAAGCACTTAAGTTTCTGGACCTTGGTGCAAGGGCGCAGAATTATTTTGGGGGTGGGGGTGTCAAACATGTGGTATTCAGCTGTTAAGTTTTACGGATGTAGGCCAAAACATGTTTAGAGGTGAAATCGGGAGTGTGGGAGGGGGGCAAGTGATCACTTCTTTGCTCCTATATGCGGGCGCTCATGCGCTAGAGACCATCAGCATTTGTGGGGCGCGCCCATTAAGGTTGCAGAGCAGAGCAGCAGTGAGGAGGACACCAGCTGCTTTTGGTACAGCATTGTAGGGCTCCTGGTGGACAAGCATTACCTTTATTACCACGAGCATGCCAAGCACCATCGGATTGCGCCTCTGGTTGTTTAGCCGTTTCACGTTCTGTAAGAGCAGAAAGGCGTGACTGGACGCATTGATACCCTGCTGCACGATTATTTCCAGGGAGAATTGGCCTCTGACGGAGTTTTGCTGGTCAAGTGCAATTACGTCCAGGAAGTCTAGATGCTCACGCCCTCTTGCCTGGTAAAATCATATTGATCATGAGAATAGTAAATGGGATGGTCGTTTTGCTTTAAAAAGTAGAGGGTTGTGGATGTTAGAGGCGTTATAGGGGGTGCACTTTGATGTCAATATATTTATCAAGAAAAGAAAATACGGCATTTCAGTTAGCGATCAGACATACTCACATTTCCACCATATAAATGAGTTATACGTTTAGATTTTTTAAAGTACATTTAATCCACAACCGTAGGGTGGGGGTGGGCATGACTGGGGCGGGGGACATGCCCTCTGCGCCCCCCTCCTTAAATCGTAATGATAAAAGGCGCGGAATTTCTCGTACAACGATTTTTAAAGATGATATAATTTGTGGGGATTTTATATCACTCCAGATCTAGGCAGTGACGAATGAGTGTGTGTGTGTGTGTGTGTGTGTGTGTGTGTGGTTATGGTGTGTATAAACAGCGTGTGACAGTGATATCATCTACCTTCTTTTCCATACATTAAATACAAATTACATGCAAATAAATAACATATTATCATTACTATTATTAAGAAATAAATTTTAATGTTCATCTATAATCATATGTTTGTTGAAAACATCTGATTTGTATCGGTTTATTTTTCCTCAAATATTGTCCGAGTGTATAACCATAACGATCAGGCTATGCAAGTCATTGGTATTTATAACTGAAGCATCCTGTGCCTCAGCATATGATAATCAATTTGGGAACCAGACCAAGCAGGAGAAACTGGTTTTATCCGGATAATAGTTGACAGCCGAGGATTCGTTTGTGATAAAATGAAAAGTATACCAAATGACTGTGTGAATTCAGCCAATTGTGAGGCTCGTTCTATCAGGGTTAAAAAAAGGTTCCATACGCCATTTTACATAATTGAAGGACGAAAAGTCATGATCTTAAGCTTTTCTTGTGAAAATTATAAATATTTGTTCTTGTAACTTTTTTGTTTGTTTGAGAATATGAAAGAGACAGGCATGACGCAAGATGACGATAATGTGGACAACAGAAATGGCAGCAAATTTATTTGCGGTGTTGTTGAAGGTAACGGTCAAGCAAGCATACTGATTTAGGTCGTTGACCTGGCATTAGGTTAGGGGTGGGGGCACATGCAGCCGACGCAAGCAAAATGTTAAAAAAAATATAAATAAATAGCACGAAGGAAAAGATTCATATCAAGTGACAAAAGTTCATTTGATTACTGCTGTATTTCTTTCAGACAGCGGGCCTGTCTATCATACTTGACGATACACAGGTGCTCGACGCGAGCTTAATGCTAGAAAAGCAAATAATCTGAAAGAAAAAAAAAATCACACCGAGTGACGAAATTTCCTCATGTAGCCTCATATCACCCGTTCTGACAAAGGACCCCGTCTGTCGCACTATAAAAGAGTCGAGTAACTTCCAAAAACTTGACACACCTTACCGTAGTCCTACAATGTAAGACATAGCACATGTTGTTTTTGTTTAAGTGCTACGGCTTACAATCCAAATAACGGCCTTGCATAGCGTGTTCCGATGTTGTTGACATCGGAACGAGTAGTCAGAGTTTCAGGAATATCTCACACACTTGGCAGCCTATAACGACACTCTTCCACTAATTTATGTATAATTAATATACTTACTGTGCTGTCTTTATCCTGGTGGAATCAAAATATGACACGAGCACATGGACGCATTTTCATGTTCCGTTGACATACATTTGAATTTGTTGCAATGCGATGGTAGTTGAGGTATGCTGAAGTATGTTCAAATAGGTCATGTGGAGGATATATTTCTTGAACAAAATGAAACGTTGCTTATAGTTCCAATAGGCATAATATATTTTTTATTCATTTCATTAAAGAATAATATTTCAACCTAACCCGATTTTGGCATTCCCAGCTTTCTTCGCTTGCCAGCCAACTGAAATGTAGGCCAACGAAACTTGAAAACAGGTCCATTTCTTTTGTGAGAATTTGAATTTATAAGAGAAAAGGCATCAGGCTAAGTAAAGTCTGACAAAAACATTATAACTTTACTTTGTAGAAAAGTGTTGTTATTGGTTGCCAGTTGTGTGTGATATTCCTGAAAATTTGACTTTCATTACACTGTTAGATGACATCAAAACACACTACACAGTGCCGTTAGTTAGGCAGTAAGACCCATCATCCTGATGGGTCTTACGTGGTAGGACTAACCTTACCCTCGATCTCTAGTCCTGCAATGTAAGACGTATCACATGTTATTTATGTTTTAGTGCTACGTCTTACTACCCAAATAATGGCCTTGTATAGTGTGTTCTGATGTCAGTTGACATCGGAACGAGTAGTCAAAGTTTCAGGAATATCTCACACACCTGGCAGCCCATATTGACACACTTCCACAAATTGATGTGTAATTAATATACATACTGTGCTGTTTTTATCCTGGTGGAATCAAAAATCTGACATTACCAATGGACGCATTTTCATGTTCCGTTGACATAACATTTGAATTTGTTGAAATGCGACAGTAGTCGAAGTATGCCAAAATATGTCCAAGTAGGTTCATATGGGGGATATGTTTCTTGAATAAAACGAAACATTGCTTACAGTTCCAGTAGGCATGTATATTTTTATTCATTTTGTTAAAGAATAATATTTCAACTTAACCCGATTTCGGCATTCTCGGCTTTGATCGCTTTTCAGGCAACTGAAATGTAGGCCAATGAAACTTGAAAACAGGTCCATTTCTTTTGTGAGAATTTGAATTTTTTAATTTATTAGAGTGAAGACATCAGTCAGTAAAGTCTGACTAAAACATTATGACTTGACTTTGTAGAAGAGCGTCATTATTGGTTGCCAGTTGTGTGAGATATTCCTGAAAATTTGTCTTTCATTACGATGTTAGTTGACATCAACACACACTACACAGCGCCGTTAGTTAGGCAGTAAGACCCAGATGCCTAAAACATAAATATCAGCATCAAGGTCTTACATGTAGGACTACCTTGATCTCCTCCTGCTATTTCTGTCTTTGAAGGCATACAACCAGTCTGTGGCATGATTTATTCCTGAGATATATTTCTATTCATCAAGCTATCATTGATTTTTCTGCATTGCACAAAACTGAAGTTGTGGGCTCCGAAATGTACAAATTCCTGCCAGGACAAACATGCTCTTATGGAAGGTTCTCTATTTACTGAGAGATATGTTGTTTGCAACTCTATTTACTGTGAGATATAGTGTTTGTGACTCATTTCGTCATTAATCTGAAAACAGATGTAGATGCAAAAGTAAGTTCTTTCTTACCATTAATTCGATTCAGCTTTTCAATCCTGTTCCATAGTAAAATTGTATGTTTTTCATCCAAGTCCACACAGATGGAATACATGTTACATTAATTTTCAAAACATCCAGACTATGTGGGGGACACATTAACGGCAAAATATGATTGGCACAAAGCTTAATACTTATTTATTTAACACCTATCCATCTGGTTCATGATGTTACCTTTTGAGCCAATCATATTTTGTAAACTCGCAAACACTATCTCTCAGTTAGTAGAGCATGTTGCATATGGACATATGTTTATTTGGGCAGGCAGAAATTGCACAATTCGTGCGTTTCTGAGGACCATAATTTCAGAAAAATAAATGACAGTTTGATGTGTGAGGCATAGAATGAAGTTTTTGGAAGTTGCTTACCATATCTCATTTATTGTATGATAGACAGGGTCTTTTGTCAGAATGGGTCATCAGGGTAATTTGAGGAAATTTTGTCACTCTTTGGTTTTTTTTCCTTCAGTTTTTTTTTTTTTTTTTATTTTCCATGGATGTCTTGTATTTAGGCTATAGTATAAGAGATGGTCCCTGATATTTATGTTTTGGGGGTTAAGGTCTTGCTGTCGAAATAATGGGGTAGTGTAGCGTTTTCCGATGTCGACTAACAGTGGGAAAAAAAACATATTTTCAGGAACATCTCACACACTTGGCAGCCCATACCAACACTCTTGAACAAATTTGAATCATAATGTTTTAGTTGGACGTTACTTATGCTGATGTCTTCTTATTAGAAAAGGTCAAGGCCATTGTGTAAGAAGAATAATAGTTGCAGAATAGCTTGAGTTCTCTACTCTACCAGAGTTCATGGATGGGTAAAGCATACATGCCAACCAGTAAGCTTTTGGCGTAATCATTACGCTTTTTCTCACCAAATTACATTTTAACCTTGCCTGTATAATGATTACACTTTTTTTTTTGTACATTAGAAAGTAGAATAAAAATAAAGCGATAAAGTTATTTTTGTCATTTCAATTATCACCTCTTTAATGCTGCTCATAGACGTTTGAAAATATTCTTAAAAGAAGTTTGCTGTGTAGGAAAAGCACAAGAGTACGTTCTTTATTTGCTATTTATAGCAACTGTATATGACCCATTTCCAAGAAAAGAGATGGGTTTCTTCAAATATGAACTTTGCCTCACAGATTCATTATGTTGTTAAGCTAATTAGTCGACCAGTCTCTACTTTATAGAAAAAGGTGCCAGATATTAAGTGAAATGCATACAGTGTGAATAGTGGAAGTTCACATGACAGAAAATGTTAGAGCAGATGAATCTTTTCAAACTTCAAAACATGTCAGATCAGAAAAAGACCATAAATTAGCACCGAAGAATATGAGTGTAATGTAATACAACATTTTAAGCACATGATCGTGCTTAATGCAGAATTCCAATTCATGATCATTCAGTAAAAGTTACAGATGAGTTAAAGGAGTGCTGAATATAAATAATTTTTCAGTATATTTTGTGTTTGTATTCTGG
This sequence comes from Megalonaias nervosa, assembly GCA_016617855.1. Taxonomy (NCBI): domain Eukaryota; kingdom Metazoa; phylum Mollusca; class Bivalvia; order Unionida; family Unionidae; genus Megalonaias; species Megalonaias nervosa. The sequence continues at coordinate 50,303 of JAECUM010012320.1, forward strand.
TTCAAATCCATATGGATTTTGCCCTTTGTGTCAAGAATTTTGACGCAATAGAGGTTAATAGCAAAAATATATGTATCTTTTTCATACATACTGCCATTCTGGCAAGTAATATCTAGATTACACTTTACTTCCAATTACTTTTTTGCCACTTAATAACAGCAATAATTATGCTTATTCTTTGGGGGAGTGTGGGTGTCTGTTCGGCATGTATGGAAAGGAGGAACCCTCTCAACGTTTGGGTCCAAAGATTTAGGTAACTCTGGCTCTAAGAAGAAAATGTATTCTGAGCAATAATTTAAGTTTACCATCATCAAGAGTTACCAAACTTTATGAATGGCATGCAGTGTAGGGTTAAAGAAAAGAATCCTGTCTGTTTTGGATTCAGATGGTAAAGGTCTAGGTCACTAAAGGAAGAAAATTGTTTTCTGCACAATAGCTCAAGTTCTCTACCATCAGCAGCTACCAGACTTTGTGGATTGCTTGCATTTAAAGTAGTAAAGAAATCATTGATTCAGGAATGTAGTGGTCAGAGATCATGTCATTGCAAGTTTAACAAATAAATAATGGTTTCTGCACACAATAAGTTTACTTGAAGAACATATATATATATTGACAATAAACCTATTGATTTTGGGATGAAAAGGTACAAAGGTCATGATTGCTATAAGATAAAAATTGTTGCTGCTAAAAGAAAATTCAGTCTCATCCGTCTATCTTCATCGGCGTTTGTAAATGCCTTGCATTTGGGTATAGGGTTGCCTTGCATTTGGCTATGATAGAGGCTCATTGACTACTAAAAACAGGATGGGCTATAAAGTGCCATACTTCTGTTAGCTAACCTGGCCACAATGCACAGTGAGTTTATGAAGTGGCCACATGTCTTTTGTCCTTAAACATTTGTTTTTTGCTACTCAGGAGGCCATGTTTTTTTATCCAATTTTGATTTCACGGGGAATTTAGGTTGATGTCCATACATGCCAACCGTTATGCTTTTGGTTTAGCCGTTTGCACTTTTTTTTCACCGAATTATGTCCCACACTCACCTGTACCCTTTTCTGGTATATTAAAAACTGAAATAAAAATAAAGCATTAGCATTGTGTTTGTCATTTATATTATCATCTCTTTATTTTCCACTCACAGAATTTTTAGAATATTCTAAAAAGGAAGACTTCTGCATAAGAATAGCACAAGATCTAATTTGTCCATCATAGGTATATGTGTACTTTCCTAATTTTCTATATATGGTAGTTGTATATGACCTATTTCCAAGAAAACGACTGGTTTCTTATTGATGATCAAATTAGCTGACCGGTCTATTTTTAAAGAAAATTGTGTCAGAAATTGAGCAAAATGGGCTTTTATGGTTTGAATTGTGGATGAAAATTCTTTGAGCAGATGTGTTTTTTTAAACTATGTTGGATCAGAAAAGGACAAATCAGCACAGCTTTACAGATTTGTGAAGAATATGAGAGTGGTTCAATACAGCACTCGGATTGAACACTTCGTAATGCACATTGCAGACATTTGTGAAAGTTAGACATGTAAACTAGTTAAAGTGAGTGTTGAATATAAATAATTTTTCAGTATGTTTTGTATTTATATTCTGGTTCTAATCCACATGAATTTTGCCCATTATTGTCAAGTATTTTGACTGCAGATCCAGCAAAATAGTAAAATTAAATGCACAGTTTTCATACAATGTACTGTAGTTATGATATGTAATGTATTAGCTGCAATGTTGTAGTCCCAACAAAGTTGGGGTACTAATATTAGAACTAGTAATATATAGATTATACTTTTTATGCTCAGATCTCGCTTTTTTGCCACTTAATTTGCAAAAATTGCTCTTATACCTCTCTCGATGTTGGCATGTATGTATATTGTCAGTGTCTGGACAACTTTGTCAATGACTGAGATCTGTGCATCTGATGGTCATCATTGTTACCACTTGGGAGGAAATATTTCTAATCTGATTTGTATTAATTGTGAAATTCATGCATATATCATCAAGATCTGGGACAGGCTGGATGTCATAATGAGCAAGATCGTTCCTGTTAATGAGGTGATATTCAATCTGATTGGTTGAGCTTTCTTGCCATTCTTGAACCCACATTTCCGATCCAATTATGGTCATACTAGGAACATGGTCTTGTATCATCAACCGCTTTGATGGGATTGATAATGAATAAGATCCATACATATTAATCGGGTGACTATGCATCTGATTGGTTAGTAATATTGTAACATTGTTACTACTATGGGGGCCATATTTCTGATTGTGTGATGATAAAGCTTGGAATGTAGGCTTGCCATATATGATAAGTATCATGCACTAGTTTGATAATGAGCAAGATGAACATATACTGATGAGGTTATCTTGGACTCTGATTGACTGAACATGTTACCATTCTTGAGACTTTTTCCGAAAACATAACATTCCAGACGGAGCCAAATAAGACGTTGCTCATCTACATTTGAAGATTAAAATTGCTTTTTTTTATCATTGCTAGTACACAAAACTGTTGCTGTTTGGTACAAACTTGTGTTTTCTGATTTCTAACCTTTAAAAAATTGTCATGCTGGTTTTAAAAGAACTTTAAATAATGAAATAGCAAGATGTTTGTTATGGAGTCATTTTATATAGTGTTTGAATAAAGAAAACTTAAAGGAGACCAGCAATCAGTGGAAATATAGAATACTAATAAAAGCACTATGAAGAAAACCTTAATCTGAAGTATCATCTGCGACCGTAATGCCAATATTTAAATATTGGCATATCTTCAAGTAGCTGAATTTCCTCAACCTTGTATGCAAAATTTCCGCACCTATTCGGTTAGTTTCATGTGACATCATAGTAGTGACTCCAGCACTGCGACTGGCAGTTGCCAGAGTAAAAGACAATGCCGTTTTGTGTTGCTTATGGGTGTAATAGCACATTAAGAAAAGGCTGTGGACAACATTTTTGTTCCCAAAAGATAAAGACATAAAGAAAGTATGGATACATTATTGCCAGCGAGTCGATTTCAAAGCAACACATACAGCACTCTGTGCTCATTACATTTCTCAAAGGAATGTTATGAGAAGGATCCTGAAAAAATGGCAGCTCTAGGATACGCAAATACTAGGCCTGGACTAAAAGTTGGTGCTGTTCCAGACATACCGTTGGATATTTTAAATCCTGGTAAAAGTGTTAAACGTGTGAGTTACGAAAATAGGCAGAAGGCCAAGTAAGTGACCACAAAATGCAACAATCAATTCACAGATCTTTTATCTACAGCAGCAGTGCTAAAAAAATCAGATAGCCTGACACCTGGAGCCCCTCTAATTTTTGTTTGGGCCCATCCTGTATTCAGAGTGAGGTGCCCGACGGGCTTGTCGAAAAAAGAAATTGTTTGCCTGAGTAAATTTTGATCACACTGATTAAATGAGTAAAGGTATTTTCAAGATGTTGACATACATGCCTTAACACGGCACAATCTGAAATCACCACTGTCCTAGGTGAAATTGAGATCTGATTTTAATCAAATGGAAGCTTTTCTAAAAATAAGATTTAAACCCCTGACACTGTTGTGTTTTGAGAAAACACAATTTTCATTACTCTTAAAACTTTTTTTTTTTTTTTAAATTAAAAAAAAACTACAAAAAAGTCCTTTCAGTTTATGCCTGTTACATGTAGTATGTATAAACAGTAATCTGTAATGATTGAAACCGATATAAAACTATCCCTTGGACAGTTTAAATAGCAGCGATTAAAAGAAAAGAGGTCAGGTATAAAATCAAAGTTTCACATTAACTGGCTGACAATAGAAATTGGGGGTACGCAACTATTGACCCCACCCGCTTGCCCCGATGTGCGAGCACCCATGGGATGCACCATTTCTCCCTGTGATATGCCATATTATCCCCAGGACAAGCCCCTTTTTTCATATTCTGATCAGCTGTGGCTAAACTGCAAAATAGCTAAAGTTTTGACTTTAGTACACAAGCAATAAAGCCAGTGTGACCAACAGTTAATCCTTATCCTTGCATTTATCTTGTGAAAAGGACTGCCCTTCAGACGTGCTTCAAGGAAGCCATGTTCGACACTGTGTATGTAAGCACCAGCAATTGATTGGCAATTAAATGATGCCCTATTTTATTGTAATTTACGATGCCTATGACTTCATTTTAACAGTTCAAATCTGCAGTCACAAGTTACCGTACATGTGGCAAGTGTTTTTGCCACGTTTTATGTCCCACCTTATTTCCTTAGGTTTAAGTCTTAAGGCATGTAACACTGTTTACTGAATAAAGTATTTATTCTGATTAGTTCTTTGAGGGCACATATACTGCATGGTATATTTTGTTTTATTCCTTCTTTGGTGGAAATGGAGATGTGATTTTGTTTGCAGAGAAAATTACACAGCATTCACAGTGATCGTTCATGGGATTGAAGCTAATTGGTGACAATTTTATTTTTTTAATTTCTTTTACTATAGTACTGTTGTAGTGGTTTTAAAAAAAATCTGAAATTTACGTGAATAATTTTAATCTTAACATTCTGTTTTACTGAAGAAAAAAACTGTCGTGTGATATTAATTATTTTGTCCAGTGGCGGTCTTAGACATAGCGAGGCCCTAAGCTGTGGGAAGCTATAGAGGCCCCTTCAGACTGTGAAGCCCTAGCTATAGCTTGTTTAGCTTATGCCTAAATCCGCCACTGATTTCATCACAACAGTATTCACAAGTGATAAAATAGAATATGGCATCTGTGGATTGCATATGTTATATCTATTTATGTATTTTTTTTTTTTTCTTTCTGAGAAATGAAAATTGACAGACAATGTAATAATCGAGAGTTCTCTGCGAAAAATCAGGAGATATTACGAGATGGGAGGTAGTTGTGGAAATACCCCAAAAATCGGGAGGTTTTTCTCCCGGCTTGAGAGTTGACAGGTGTGAACTGTCTGTGCTTGTGGAATTTCAATCAGGGCTTGTGAGTTTATTTAAGTCATCATTATGTAGGCAAATAATAAAATCATAAATTTAGAGTTCTCTCAACATTGACTGTAATACTTCTGTGTGTTGTCTATGAGTAGTTACAGTAATGTTTTATTGGCAACAGTGAAATTATTACAAACAGTATGGTATGAAGTCACTTGTGCATTTGCTCCTATGAACATGTTACAGAGGTTGTTTCAAAGTAGTTTAGAGATCTTGTTGTGTGCAATTTTATACAAAACTTACAGTAAATAAAAAATTAAGAGACTTAATAGAAACAGCAGATCAGATAAACAATAAGGACCAAAACGTTTCGTTTGACATCAAATGTTTAGTTCAGAAGTCACCCTGAGCAAGTTGGCATGCTGCTGAGTATTATTTACATAAAAGCCAAGAGGTGCATAAAGAATCAATATTATATATTGCAAATGAAAACAATGCAACAAAATATAAAGGACTACATCAATAGTTTAAAGCATACATTACAGACCCAATTATACTAAATCATACATTGTACATGAATATTTTTAGTTTTAGATAGAATTACTGTTGGTGGCCAAATTTGTCAAGAAAGATGGCAAATTAAGGGGCGATGTAGAAGCTGCATACAAAATATGATTGTGTAGCTACTTCCAGCAACAAACCTGTCAATTGCTGGCTCTCATATTTTATGAATTTTAAATAGAGAAATAAAATTTTACTTGTTCCTCCTTGTTACACGAGTTACATTTTCTATCCTAATAACGTTTTAGTACCAATTTAATGGAACTTGAAACAGTAATGTGTCTTTTGTTGTTTTGTCCTAATTGCAGATGGCCACTATTATCTTAAAAAATATTAAGAAAATGTAAATTCTTAATGTAATGTTTGTAGTTGTTTCTTGATGGATTAGGAGTACATGATAAATGGACACATACTATATACATCTTAACCATACAGATGATGCTGCTTTTATTCATTATGTAGTTTTAATAGATTTATGCTAATTATTATCCAAATAATAAAACAAATCGTTAGTTAAATATCTAATTTGTCCATCCCATTACACGAGTTACATGTTAATGACAGTAATGCTCTGACAAGCAGTATTTGGATAGGAAAAGAGAGTTAATTTCCAACTGTTATTTTATAGAAGAAGGGATACTAGACCATTGATCCATACCAAATTTGATGTGAGAATAAAGCATTTAAAATTTTGAGTAATTGTCCCACAGGATGGGCTGAAGAGCATATTGTTAGCCATTTCCTAGGACTTTTTAACCTTATAGATATTTGTCATTAAATCTTTATGTGGTAATACATTTTCTTATATTTTTGTAGGTTTTTATGGAAGACCATGGTCAACAGAACAGAGAAAGCTCTTGTTTACTTGGTGTGTATTAATAACAGAAAATAATTGTAAAATTTCACCATGTTTACAGACCTGCCAACTCTTATGATTTTGCCGTAAGTCTTAGGAAAATTACCCTTAAAATACGGACTTAACGGCATACAGGAAAAAACTACGGAAAAATGATCATTGCCGAAAAATCCGGATAATTGGTTCATCTGTGTTTTATTTGGATTTGGGTTTCATATTAGAATTAGTGAAATTAGATAGCTAACCAGACTAACTTTACAGCAGCACCCCAGATCCTTTAAACTGCACCTATTTGTTCATGCTAAGCGTCTGCATGATCAAACTGTTGATTATAGAATTTTTTAAAAATGGCGTCTCGAAAGTGATGCATGCAGGGAAAATAAGTCTTTAGAAAGTGTTAATAATCAACACAGAAGAATAAAAAGGAATATTCAGATTCTTGTGAATAAAAGATGGAATGGACACAATTACTTCTATTGGGCATCATGTGCCAATTTGAGTACGTCTCATGAAGGGAGATGTGATTGCCTTCGTCATATGAAATGGAAAAAGAATTTCCAAGAAATGCGTCAAGTTGAGAGATAGCAACAAGCCATCGAGTTGCATAGTGTTTGGAACTAAAGTTTGTGCAACTGTACTAGTGGTAAATAAGGTCTACGTGTGCTTTACAAACTTTTCATTTGAACATAATGTTATCGTCGCTGCGTCAAACTTTTAATTATGTTTTCCAGCTTTACAATAGCAGTTATTGATATTTTGTTACACCTTACTGAAAACTGGTCAATCTTACAGAAAAATATCGGACTCGTCGGGGTTGGCAGGTCTGTATTTAATGTCAGAGATCACATACTTGCACGGTGGCAAATATTTAAGAACATACATCCCACATTACACAATTGTTATATATACTTAAAATTGTAAGAACTGAATGCATCTGTTTGCTCACTACCCAACATTGATAGATTACAGAACATGTGCATGCAAACTTGAAATTGGCTAATTCGAGTGAAATTAATAAATTAATAAATTAAATAAATTAATAAAACCATCTGTGAACTCTGATTTTCATTTAAGTTTAGGTCAGAAGTGTTGTAAAAGATTTTTCTTGGGTATTTTGGAATTGTGTCTGGTTCCATCTTTTTAGGAAAATTATTTTGGTACTTTTTGCGAACAAAATGATTGCTTGAATGTGTTGTCAAGGCTAGATAAATTTTATAAAAAGTATAAATTTGAACTTGCCCCTGAGAGATCTGACCTTACTCCAAAAATGCATGATAATATCACAACTAAAGTGAAAAAATATAAGATCAAACAAATTCAGGATTATTTTAAGGAAATCATGTTATGTTGATAAGTAAAGAAATGAGTTTCAGAGAATTCTTGAATTTGCACGTAGAGATATCCTCAAGCATGACAAGAAGTTTCACTGTTACTTTTGCAATGAAATCACAGCATGAATATTTAACTAATTGAAAAATACAAAAATTGAGTTTCGACGTAGACGATTGTCTGATGAAATAAATGTTTCGTGTTTTTGATAGAAGTGAATCTTGTTTGGTAGTGTATCAACAGTTAGTCTGGTTCCCTGCTCCTTACACTCCTAGTTTTGTAAAATACTATTATACAACACTCCGGGAACCAGACTAATCAACAAACAAAAAGCCGTGATGTAATACACGAATGTTCTCGCATACCGTGTTTGGTTGTTGAAACCAGTTGCAATCATGTTATCGATCTTTTCAGATGTTGGACAATTTGAAAATAAATGTGATATATAGATCATAACGAACAGCTTCATCAGAAAAAGCGCTTTATTGACAATTTTTCTCTACTCGATTATAAAACGAGGATTCAGCCATTAAACAGCCCAGTTCCCCTCCCCTCAACCCCAACCACGCGGTTTTCTGGATGTCTAGCGGGTTTTTTGGCGGTCCATCGGTAACTCGCGCCCTTGCTTATAGTGCGGTCTGTGTTTTTGGACCCCGATGTGCACAAGTTATCGAGGGAGAGGTGTACACTTAGAGAAATCTAGTCACCTTGAAACTGGCTTCATGCATCAAAATAATTGTAGACAATCTGATTATTTAGAGTTGCAGGCTCTGCACATCTTTAAGCTCACAAACTGCCCATGGAGTGGAGTCTGTGCTTGAATCAGTACAAGTGCTGATTTAGATTTCACAAGAAAACATATTTGTACTTGATAACTATTAAGTTCAGAATCCATTTAACTGGTAGGCTAAAATCTGGATTATATACAAGATTGGCATATCAGATGTTTTAAATCGAAACTAAATTTTAATGACATACTGAAAGTGGGACCATATGATGCAGGCTCTTGTAAAATCATGTGGAATATATACGTAGTGTCTTACCATAGGCATTATCTGTCTGAGCAAGAAATATTGAAGACACTGCTTCATTTAGTAATATATGATTGCTTTTATTATAGGATGAAAAAAATGAGCCTGACAACCTACATGTATGCACCAAAAGATGACTGTAACCACCGGGCCTACTGGAGAGAACCATACTCTGTGGAGGAAGCTGGTATGGATTTTAATACATAACAATGAATGAATCCAGTTCGTATGTTAATTCCTTATTGAAAAATCCAGAGTTTTGTGAATTAGGTTAAAATATCAAGAAGTATTGATTACTATGCACAGTGATGTACTATTTTCTCATGCAATGAAAGTTTGGGTGCTGCGATTCACTCTTTGTGATTCGAGCATGTATTAAAGGTTGCTTATGTATGCCTCTAGAAAGAAACTTTATATCGATCATTCAGTGGAAGCAAGTCTGTAAATACCATTGATCATTAAGGATTGTTCAATATCGACATAAATACTACCTAGGGAAGGCATTGAAAAAAAACGTATGCCAGTGTACTCTGATTACTGAAAGAGTTCACAAGAAAATCAAAGGGTAGTGGAATTAGTAATAGTGTCCAACACGCAACATGTGAGGATCAAAGGGATAATAAACTTCTTAAAACGTTTTAATAGTGCAGAAGAATAAAAGGGGATTTTCTGATTCTTGTGGGAAAAAGGCAGGAAGGGCAACAGTTACGTTTCGTGGGCATCATGTGTTGTTTTGAGTATGTTTCTTGGTGGGAAAGATCATTGTCATGGCCCATGTGAAATTCAGTTTTTTTGTAAGGATTATGCCAAGTTGGGAGATGTCAGGAAGCCGTTGAGCTCTGTAGGGTTTAGAACTGCATTTGTGAAACTACTGAAGGTAAGGTCCAAGTAAACTTTACAAACTTTTGAGCTGAATACAATGTTTACTGTTGCTGCATCAGCCTTGAATCACACTTCTGGACTTTTAAATTGATGTTTTCACCTTAACAATAGCAGCACATGATATTTTGTACCTTACTCAAAACTGGTACAGCTTCTGGAAAGAAATTGACTGCCTGACTGAGAAGGTCTTGTTAGAGTTGGCAGGTTTGGCATAAAAAAAATTAAGAATAGCCAAATTAATATTACTTAAGTGTTTTTCATGATTGTACCTATTTATGCAGTGAGAAAATGAAGTAAAATATTGAGAAAGTTAAATTCCCTTAAGAAAAATACTAAGTTTTTGAAAAAAGTTTGTGGCAGTCCTTGCCAAAAAAAAATCCCTACAGCGCTGTACAAACCATGTTTTCTGTGGAAGAAATATTTGCATTTTAGTACATCTTAGAATTTGTTTATGGTACTATAATTTCACAATATGAAGAGGTAGAATACAGACCTGTTTACCCGTCCATATTTTACCGTATTTGTATGGAATAAAGCCCATCCATACGGTCATTGATATGAAAATACGATTTGAGGTTGCATTTATTAGTAAGTTTTTTAAATTAATTTTTAAGCCGTTTTTTATTCCATTTCCTTTCGTTGTATTGTCTCTTCGGTCCACGTCCGCAGTCTGTGCCACATCACTGATTTTAACATTCACAACATCCGGTTGTTTAAATAAAGAAAATACCGCCGACAAGAAAGTTTCAGCACGAAACTGATGATGAAAATGGAAAGTCTAAACATAGAAATCAGCATTTTCTACCAGTTTATAATACTCTGTTGCCATGCCTTAAACCATCATCAAAAGGAGAACATTTGGTGCTCTGCACTGTTTGCAACTTAGACTTTTCCTGTGCACGTGGTGGAAGGAATGACTTCACGGCACGTGGAATTGGAAAATCATGCAAATTTGGACTCTTTAGTGAAGGGAAATAGAAATATTTTGTCAATGATGAAGGGAAAGGAAGTCGGTGATCAACACATATTTCAAAAGCAAATAATGCATGCCGAGGCGATTCTGTGTGAGTTGATCGTAAATATGAATTTGTCATTGAGTACAGCTGGCAAGTTAAAATGTTACAGATCAGAGATCCTCACTAGCCAATCAGACCATTGAGGCTCAATTGGTCCTGAAGTTAAAACCAAAGAATTTTACCAAAGAGTGGACAGATGACCAGCTTGATACAGAGTGCCTATTATATCGTCATTAAAAACCCATAGACTATGCCTTCATTAAAATATTAATTCCAAGTGGATCAGTTTGATATTGTTGACAAACTTTGTACAAAATAATATATGAAGCTCATTTCCAGTCTAGTAAATGTTGACAAGCTGATACTAGATTTTGTGAAATAAACAAGATTTTCTTCACCTATCTAGATGAAGTTATTATTTTCTGAGTGGATGGATAGTAACAATGTCATGATGTTTTTATATCAAGTCTTCCTTAACCATGTAAATTGTAGAGAATCGACTTTATTTAAAATGTTATGGATATGTGTGAAGCTGAGAAAACAAATTTTCTAGAGAAAGTAACTGAGGTAAATTACGGAATGAATTTGGGTGTGTGGAGGTATTCTTTTGGTTTTTATCACTATAAAATAAACAGGATTTTTAAGTCAGTGGTGTTCAATTTCTGCAGATTTTGCCTTGAAACACAGAATTGCCTGAATGCCAGCATTTTAACAAACTAGAAGTTATTTACAGAATATTGTATAGTCAGTATGTGTGCAATATTACATAATGGTAATTATAGTGTATTGATAGTGTCTACTATTTGTGTGTTGTTTCACAGGTGATTTGTGTTGCATTAAGATGTTAGAAACACTGAATGAAAATAATGGCTTCTGAAAATACTGAGAGACATTGCTTAAAATACTGACAAGCAAATGTATGGGTAAACAGGTCTGAGAATATATTATCTCTAAAGAAGTAAAATAACTACAAGTGCTTTAATAGCCTTGCTGCAGAATAGCTCCCTACTACATATTGAAGGGTATGTATAACTTTATATAGGATTCATTCTTCAGAAAAACTCAGTATGAACATCCAGATCTCTTTATTTTCAGAGAATTTAACAAGCTTGATTGAGGTGGCAAAGGAAAACAACGTTACCTTTGTATATGCCATTTCACCAGGGTTGGACATTTCTTTCTCTAGTGCCAAAGATGTGCAGTTCCTTAAAAGAAAACTGGAACAGGTGCATATAAGTATTTGATAATAAATTAATTGTACAAATGTGTGCTTTTTGTCTCATTTGTTATTGGTAAAGTTTGTTTTTATCTGCAAGTTTTTGTTTTTTGTTTGCTTAAATGCCATATTTTAACAAATGATGGCCAGTATGTTGGTGGAGGAAGAACCACTAATTCATGGGAGGCTTCTGGCGAGTTGTCTCGCACACTCGTGTTGTCTGAGCCAAAACTCTAACCCATGCAGACAGGTGTGATGTCCGTGATCTGTAAAAGCAAGTGTCTTAGACTACTCCAGACTGTAAGTTGATCTGTTAGACTTGCAGCCATGAGAACTGGTCTTGCTTATGTAAAACCTAATAAATTTGTTTGTTACAAACTTGGTATTTTGTGCCTTGGTATATCTAAGGTTTCTTGCTCAGTGTAAACCCTTAGATTCACTAGCTTGTATCAAAAGGCAGTTTTTTTGCCATTTATCCATTGCAGTTTGCAAAATTGAAGCAGTTTTTACCTGAATAGCAGCCAGTATAACTTGATGGGGAAGAATCTGGAAAACCCAAATAAGAACCTCCAACCCATGGGAAGCCACAGGCAAACTTTCTCACATACCCACAACGGCTGAGCATAATACTCTAACCTAGATGGACAGTGTGAGATGGCAGTGATCGATAAAGGCGAGCGCTTTAGACCACTCATCCACATGGGGCCCTGAGCCTTTTTGTGAAAGCAAAATCAGATATCAGTGTCAGTCCTTTCGGTTGTCTCCCAAGGTTTTGTTGAGAATGGAAATGGGGGTTGGTATTTAAATCTGGTCTGTTAGTCCTTCCATCTTTTAATTCTTCCATCTGTCCATCCATGCCACTTTAATTTTTGCAAAATAGCTTAATTAGGATTGAATTTCTATTCAACCATATTTGTTATGCAGGTTGAAATTGAAGAGACCTTGGTTGAGTTAATCAAAGATCTGTGTTTACTTGGTTGAGTTACAACCCCTGATTTTCAGATCCTCCTGTTTTCAATTAGGGATCATAACTCCCTCAAGTATGGTTAGCTTTTGGTCTGATTTTATAGGCTTCTGATGTTGAAATTGAAGCCATTGAAAAATGGTGGGGAGCATTCATTTTGGGGACTTGTTATTAATTAGAATTAAATGCAGCTTGATATAAATGAAACCTTTGCTGAATTCATTGGTCAGCATTCTGTATCAAAGTGTAATGGCAATGTATCCTTTGATTATCTGACCCACCCGCTTTGTTTCCATATAGTAACTTCCTTAAGTATTATTTAATTTCAGCCAGGTGTGCAGCTTGATTTTCATTAAAATTAGGCCAAATTTGTTGTCAGTGTGCTGTTTCATTATTTGGCAAAGTTTCAGCTGCTGTTTGTCAGACTCTGTTTCCAGTAATAATTGCATGGATTTTTATTGGATTTTATTTTGATATACCAATTACATACTCTACAGCCAGTAGGGATTAACATTTTGGTCTAAATGGGAGTTCAGTCATTTTTAACTTAATTTATTATTTTCCCTCCCATGCAAACTAGGATGTTTCAGCCCCATAGTCATTATGCTGGAATATTCCACTCTTCTGAGGAAATCACTACCCTCAAAATGCTGCTGCAGCTTCAAATTGTGTCACAAATTATGATGCAATCGCTTTGCTGTGCAACAGCTACACAGAAAAATGAATAACCAATGTGTGCTGTGATGCCAAATTTAAACGTTGCCAGTCTTTAGCACGACCTGTCAAGATCACACATTTTGGTATAAGAATATCTTGTAGTGATTGCAGAAAAATCTTTAAAAGAAAAGAAGATCAATATTATCATAAACTGGAGTGCTCTTTGTCTAATATAACAGCATTGCAGTATTATGTTTTGCATTACAGAAATTAACTTTAGAACTAAGTTTCTGTAAATCAGAATAAAAATTCATCAGAGTTTGCTAGTTATTTCTTTATTTATACCTCTCTTTAAATCATATTTCTCTTTGTTTCCAAAAACCAGGCTATAAGACAATGGTTTATTTCGGAACTCAGATGCCACAACTATAAGCCCTGACAATACTAGTCACATGACCTTACAAGAAGCTATACTGGCTGCACCAGCAAGTGCACCGGTGACAAAGGGGTACATAAACCTCACACTCACATAACATAGTGATCATTTGAACAAACAAATCAACCCTTATTATTCCCTCTGATGAGTTACAATAGTAACGAAACTGGTCAGGGACAGGGGGTGACTAGGACACCCCAGCAGATGGGAGGGTTCACCTCCTTATCCAAACAGTCATTATCTTCCCTAAATTTGATATGCAGCTTGATATTTATGTCGAGACCCAGTTCAGTTGTCAGTATTCTACATCATTTAGTCGAATTACAGCCTGATATTCAAACCTGCCTACCTACATTTCTGTATGACTCTTATATTGGATTTTAAATGGTTTGGTTTGGTGTTTATGGCACAGCAAAATGAGTAGGTTATTTTTTTTTTTTAGGCAGTGAGAATAATGTGCCTTGCCCATGAATATGCCACAATAGTTGACCTGTCCTGATGCAGTTTTAGGTTTCAGATCTGCACCCTTTTGATTATTAGTCTGACATGCAAACCAGAACCACAGCAGCTGCTGCCTTCATTTGTTTTCACTTTAGACATATCAAGCGTATTCTGAATCTCCAATTTCAGGGGGGGGGGGGCTGGTGATGGGGGATTAAATGAATATTGGCCACTTTATTTTAAATAGACCTCATCTGAGTTTGTCATTGTTGTTAGGGACATGTTCAACATGCAATGACATCTTTTAGCAAAGTTGTGGATCCTAATTATTAGACTGTTCATTCTTTCTTTCTCTGTCATAACTGCCTTGGTATGCAACTGTGGAAATTCATTTTTTAGAATGTTCCAAATGTGAGCAAAGTCATAGCTGTAGACATATTTTGAGTTACTTCACAGTACCTTACTATCTATTTTATATATTTATGGCACATTCTAGGGCCACTTCAACTGAAAAGACCAGCATTTGTTTAACACTTTGTAACTGTTCGCACCAGGTCTAAGCTTGTAGTTCACATTTGAAACTTGTAATATATAAGAAGATAATAAATAATGTAGATCAGTCTGTTGGAAAGACCCATATCATTTTGTAATTCATTTTTCCTCTGGGGTGAGAGTTGGAGAGAGGGAGACATGAAATGATAGGATTTTGTCTAAGAGAAAATGAACTGAACCAAGGATGCAGTAAAAATACATGCACTTTGAACTTTCATGCATTATGGTGAGTTTTTAAAAAAGGTAAAAAAATACATTTCCCAGAAAGAGAAATTTACATGATATTGCCTGGGTCAGACGAATTATCTCCAAAACCTTGTTTGTTTTTCTTGTCTTGCCAGTGAATGGTGAGATATAGCTATATTTTTTCTGAAATGGATGGTGTCATTATCAACAATGCTATCTTTTCTTCAAGTTGGTACATGTTGTGGGTTTAACACCATTTTTCAGCACATGATTCGCTATACATGGCTGCCAGTATAACCGGTGGAGAAGAACCCATGGAGAACCACCGACCCATAGGAAGCTACTGATGAGCTTTCTCAAATACCCACATTGACCCAGCCAGAGACTTTGCCTCCTGTGGCCCCTTTTATGAAAATAACCGGTCTTTGCACATTGTTGGTTATGTTTTTGAGATTATTACTTCATGTCTCATTGCCCCAGACTAGGAATTTCTTAAGAGGAGGGGACAGAAGTGATAGCATTTATCGTAAGGGCACTTTTGGCAAAGGAAGGGTTACTTGATGGATCAGAGGGGCATTTATTGTGATCAAAGGACTTACTGCCAGTAAATAGATGTTGAACCTTGAGAAAATCTTATTTAAATCCGCATTCTATAATATATAGCTAAAAATTGTGTGGAATAAATGGACAACAGAGCTTTATAGGTATATTTTAGGGAGACGGAGGGTTGATTTCCAAAAGTGCAGAGTAGGGGACAAAGAAAAGCACAGGTCTGAGGCTTGAATATTGGGTGTGTAGGGTGGTGGTATCCCTGTTTTTCTTTTTAGTTGAGCACTTGTGTATTCTTTGTAGTGCAGTATGCATGGAGTTTGTGTATTGCCATTTAATCAGCTGGTGTTAGAGTGTGTTCTATGGAATGTTGTAAGATGATGGAATAAAGTTCAAGTCGTTCGTATGTTGCTTTATGTTACAGGTTGCTACTTTTGGTTGTAATGCCTTTGCATTGTTGTTTGATGACATTGATCCTGAACTGAGTGAAATAGATAAAAGTGCTTTCCAGTCATCTGCCCATGCCCAAGCATCCATCACCAATGAAGTCTTCGAGCATCTGGGTCAGCCAGAATTTTTCTTCTGTCCTACAGGTATGTAACTCGTATGCCTCTTACGAAATGCAGGATGAGGAGCTCACTGGATCCATTCTGCATAACCAAGTCAGCCTGGGGGTAGGGGCGGGGATGAGTGATAACTTAAATTATCATGAAGAGTGTAGAAATGATGGTATTGGTACATGTAAAACTAAAATGAGCTGATTTCATATTTATTATTTAGACCTGCCAACCCTACTGAAAAAATCGATAGAATCCCAATTTTTGGACCTATCTCCCAATTCCCTGATTTTTAAGAAAAAAATCATGATTTTTCAATTCCTCGAGAAAAAAATAATCCGTATTTTTTTTTAACAAAAATATCATTTTCCATTTCCCTGTTTCTGTATCCGGTTTTTCTGTGTCTGGTATGTTTCTTAGTACTTTACCATATCCGGCCCGATTTCCGGTTTTCATCTGCCAATACAAAGAGATTGTCTCACAGTGTGGTTCTCTTTATACAACCCCATCAGCAAATCTCAGCAACATAATGGATATGTTTCTCAGCAAGAAGCGAAAAAAAAAAGAAGAAAAGGAAGTAACTGATGAATTTTCACCAGCCAAGAAAAAGAAATGGGATCAAAAATATAGGAGTGATTGAGGGAAGCAGTTTGCTTTCATTCGTGCATTGACTTAAGGGGCCTATCATGCATTCTGTTAATGTTGCTCACAGCATCTCTCAATACGATGTGGTGGTCTAAATAACATTAATAAACACAGTGCAACAGCCAAGCACAAACGGTGCAAAAAGATATTAGCAGCATGAGGCCACTGGAATTTTCCATGTTAAAAGAGAAGGATGACTTGTCGGTGATCAGAGCAGAGACTGTTTTTACAAGAGTAAGTATTTGAAGTAAATAAAATTAATTACAACCAGCTTACATGTCAAGCAATGTTTAATTTTTCCCAGATATGTCCTGTTCTTGAAACCTTGAATACGGGTGTAAGTTATTGGTGTACAGTGAGCAAAACATTTTTCATTGTTTGATTTTGTCAGAATTAGCATTAATGTAAATTATTAAACTGTTGTATTTAGAAGAAAAGGCAAAAGCACAGAAGTCTTCAGCAGCTGCTTGTAAGAAGGCAAGGCCAGATGCTGGTGCTGCGATTGTTGAAAGCTGGTTTAGGCAGAAGGAAACAGTCATCACCTGCTGCGAGTCTCAGCAATGCCAGGCTGAAAGAATAATAGATAACCTAAACTCAAGACATATCCTTGCATACTGCCAGCTTCTAAGCTTGATTCAGAACAGTTTTGACAGACCCAGCAAAGCTCTACAGCATGACAAGCACCTAATTCACAAGACTAGAGGCATTCTACTATCCATGTACAGAGGATTCCTTTCTATTGTTATTAAACCAAAGTACATTGTTGACATGACAGACATCACGGCAATTGATGTAAAAGATGAAAGTTTGTACATTCGTTCTCAGGACTTGTACTTGGGTGAGGCAACTAACAAACTTCTAGAGAAGATGAATACTGAAGCACAGTTATAGACAAGAATGCACTGTAGGGCATTTCTGATCAAATCACTGTCATACATGAAGGAAAAATTTCCACTAAAGGATGACTTACTTATTCATGCAAGCATTGCAGATGTGTCTTAACAATCTGTAATATTGTTTAAAGACCTGGCCTTTTTCTCCAGCTGAATGGAAGGAATCAACTCTGACGATCTGCATAGAGAATTTCAACTTTACCAAAGGTACAATTTAGACGCAGAATTGAATGTGGAAAGAGCCGATCATCACTGGGTTGCTCTCAGGAAAAAAAAGGATGGATCTGGCTAACTGTTGTTTCCAACCCTTGGGAGAGTAATGCTATCAGTACTTTCAATACTGCACAGCAACAACAATGCTGAGAGAGCATTCTCAATGGTCAGAAAAAAAATGGAACTTGCCAAAGAGCCAGCCTGTCTGCAACAATGCTGGAAGCTATTCTTGTTAGCAGATTTGGCACCCAAGGACAAATAAATGATGCACTTTTGCAGAAATGCAAATCTGCAGCATACAATGGACTGAAATAACAAAAGTAGACATCTTTATCATGATATATACACCTTACTCTTGTACCTCCTGATTTTTTTACCCTGCCTCCTGATTTTTAATGATGATTTTCCTGATTTTGATTTTTTTCAATGTTGGCAGGTCTGATTATTATGGAAAATCATACTGACATGGGATTTTTACCACAAGACTTCTTGGTTGCCACAATATCCATCTTATAATTGTTGTTATTGCTACTTCTGTTGGAGGAATGGTTATATCGACATAGGGCTTTCACTAAAAAAAATTTGATGCCCTAAATAAAAATAATCCTGATCTGACATCAGTATGGCAGCCATCTTTAAACTCTTGTTAAAAATATTCCCTCTGAACATAAAAACAGAAACCTGGGTTTTCTTAGAAAATTATGCCCCTCAGATATCCAGTATGGATGTCGCAATGACCATTTTGAAAATCTTGTTATTACTACTTTTTCTGCATGTATGGTCATGTCAAGATGGTTTTGTTTCACTAAGAGACTGATGTCCAGTATGGATACCATGGCAGCCATCTTAAAAGTCATCTTTTCACTACCCTCTTGAATGGAATGTCATACAGCATGGGGTTCTCATCAGAAGACTTCTGATGTTTAGTTGTACCTGAAAGAAACTGATGTTGCACTGATCACCATTATAGCAACCACAGTCTCCATCTTGAAGATCTTTTTCACTACTCCTCATTGATGGAAAGTTATATTGACATTGGCTTTTCACTAAAAGACTTCTTATTATTTATAGTTGGTCCTCAATGAAAATGGTGCTGATCTGATATGGTCACCATAGCAGTCATCATGAAAATTTTGTTAATGCTATTCTTAAATGGACGGTCATATTGAACAGGAATTTTCAGGAAAGACTGATTATGTTAGAATGAAAATCATGCCTGTCTGACCTACAATGTGGTAGCCATCTTGAAAATCTTGTTATCATTTCTCTAAAGAAATGGAAAGTCATATTGACTTGGCTTTTCAACAGAAGACTTGTTTTGTGTCTACTTGGTCCTGAATGAAAATAATATCAATCTGACAGTCAATGTGGCAGCCATCTTGAAATTCTTGTTCTCGTTACTTCAAGTATTGACATGGGGTTCCACCTAAAGACTTCATATGATATGTGTTTGGTATGAAATGAAACTGGTGTAAATCTTGTATAAAATAGTTCTCCCATGATAGCCATCTTTAAAATCATGTTTTGGCAACTCTTCCTGAAGAGATGGCCATATTTGCATGGGGTTTTCATCACAAGACTTGTACTGTTGTTTAGCAGGTCCTGAATGAATAATCTTACAACCAATGTGGCCACAGCAGCATTTGAAAATATTGTTTAGATGGTTTAAACACTCGACAGCTAAAAGGAAATGGTTCTAGATTGAATTTCGTGAAATTCTTTTTGGACAGTTAGCATTAGTTTCTTTTAGTGACTCTTGGTAATATTACCTTATGGCCAAGTTTATGAAATGGCCCTGGATGCATTGTCAATCTGTCAACAATTGCTTTTTAAACTGTAAAAAAAACCCTGACTAATCCTGAGCAAATTTGGCATGGAGCATCATGGTATAAAGGTCTTTCAAATTTGTACAGATGATGCCTATGCACTATCAATCTTGGCGGTCGTTACTAAAAATAGTAGGAACACCCCTTCCCCAGCCCTATAAATTTAAAAAAAAAAAAAACCCACTGAAAGTTGACAGCATCATCCAGGCAGGAAGACCTTTCATATTTATGCAAATGATGCTGATCAGGCTTCAAATGTAGCCACTGTTACAAAATAATAGAAGGCCACTGTTACTAAAAACAGAACCTGCATTAAGCGATTTCTCCAAATATTTTACAAGCTTGACATTGTAGCATGAAAACTTTGAAGTTGTTTTATGGATGATTTCTCCAGAATTGGACAAAATTTGACAATGCATTCTGGCATAGTGGACTTGAAAATTTCAACAAATGATTATCTGACATCAGATATGAGTACCCTTTCTAAAAAAAAGAAAAGCCTTTAAATAATGTCTTTTCCAATATTCTCGAATAAAATTTGACCAAACTTGACATAAAGCATCTTGGCATGAAAGCCTTTTGGATTTGTTCAAAAAATCCTGGTCTGCCCCCAAATAAGGTTGCAGCTTCTAAGATTAGAAAACCCATTAAATGACATCTTTTAAAACATGGAATAAAATTTTACCATATGTGACAGAAAACATATAAGCTGGTACAACTGATACTGATTTATCATCAAATATTGCCACCATTTCTAAAAGCTGAACAACTTTAAAAATTTACTTCTCAAAAGCTGCTAAAGTGAATTTGACCAAATTGCACAGCAATCATCTTGCCATATGTCTTTTAATTTTAACAAATGATGCCAAACTGCCATCAAATATAGCCTCTATTGCTAAAAATAGAAAAGTATTTAAACAACTTTTGAAAAACTGCTAAACAGAAGTACCAAACTTTATGGTAAGACTGATGACATAAAGGGCTTTTAGATTTGTACAAATGATGCCATATTTACACAGCTTTATTTAAAATAAACTGCGGAACAGAATTTGACCAACGATGATACACAACACCTTTGCAGAGTGGCCTTTGAGTATTGGACAACTGATTTTGATGTGCCATCAAATATGGGTAAACATAAAAAAAGTTAGAGAAACCATTGAACAGTTGTTTTATAACACACACTATCAAATGCATTAGAGGAAATTTCAACAGAAAGCATCCAGCTGATTCAGATTTCTTGGTCTTCACAAGGGTGCACTGGAGAGGGCATTAAAAGACCAATCTCTGGCTCTCTGCTCCCAGATTGTCATTGTACCAAGGGGGGGGGGGAATTTCCATCTAATTCAAGACCATTCCTTCCAAAACAGATTTCTGCTGGAGGAATCGTTCAAGATGGAGACCATGGCCACAGGCGGGAATGCCATCAGAATGGGTGGTCTTCATCAGTATTCAGGATGTGTACTGTCACAGCCATATCTTAATTCCACACAGGAAATACCTCCTGTTCTGCTTTGGTAGGGAGGTCTTCTCTATTTTGCTTGATGGATCTCTAAATCCACTTTTTCTGTTCAACAGAGTACTGCACTGCAAGAGCTATGCCAACTTTGACATCATCTGGATACCTGAACACCATTGGATCCAAACTTTTACCATCCATCAACATAATGTGGACTGGTGAGTATGAAGATCGTTGGGTAATTTCAAGGAAAATGCAAGGATTTTATTTTCATTCATAACTTTTGAAGAGAAAAGATTTTTTAATGCTTATTATAAACCCACCCTTCATGTTTTCCTACATGTGATGGCCATACCAGTTCTGGTTTCAATAGTTACTTTTCACTTTAGGTAGATTTAATAATTGGCTTTATTTTCATGGTCATGGTGGTTGTCATTAAAATTATGTCACTACCTCTCCAGAATTTTTAGTCAGTGAAGTATTTTGGTTTTCTTTATCTTAAAGGGGGGCCCCGAGTGGCCGAGTGGTCTAAAGCGCTGATCGTTACAGATCACTGCCATCTCACCTCTGTCTGCATGAGTTCGAGTCCAGGCTCGGCTAACGTGAGTACGTGAGAAAGCCTGCCAGTAGCTTCTCGTGGGTCGGTGGTTCTTCCCAGGGTTTTCCAGGGTTCTTCCTCCACCATTAATACTGGCCGCCATGTATAGCCTATCTTGTGCTGAAAAATGGCGTTAAACCCTATAACAACAACAACAACAACATTATCTTAAAGGCTTCTTATGATGTTAGTACTAAATTAAAATGGTATAGATATGACTTCTAATATGGCTGCCATGGTGGCCAGCTTGAAAATGAAACACTCCACCCTGTTGGATGGTCATCTTTATTTGGGGTTTTCACTAAAAGACCTCATGACATCTACTTAGTTCTGAATGAAAATGGTCCCTCTTTGACATCCAATATTGCCTCCATGGCATCTTCACTAGCCAAGGTTCCGATAACCCTATCTACACCTTGGCATATTGAGCAGATACAGCTGTGCTTCAGGTCTGTGAATTTCATTGGATGTGGCAGCAAGCCACCACATCCAATCAAAATTAAGTTGTTCAAATTTGAACACTATTCCTACGTAATCGAGACAAGGGAGAACACAACTTGATTGGACAGATAAATAAGTACTTTTCCAGTGCCTTTTCGTGTTTGCATAAAAAACCTTTCACTCAAATAGGCCTGTGATGGCTTTCCTCTGGTACATAGTCATACTTTCATTGTTAAACTTACAAAGTATCCTTTTTAGGTCAATTGTCACCACCATTTTAGGCCAGTGTACAATGCACCACACTGTTGTTTGGTTGGCATTGCATACTAAGGGAGGCAACACATGAAATCCAATACATGTCGCTAGGGCGAAGCACTGATAAAACTGTTTGATCCGCGAAGGTGTAAATAGGGTTATCGGAACCTTGGCTAGTAAAGATGCCTCTATGGTGGCTATCATGAAAACCACGTCACCACCACTATTGAATAAATGGTTTTATCAACATGAGATTTTCACTAAAAAAGATTTTGTTCAGTTGGTCCTAAATGAAATTGGTACCAATCTGCCACCATGGCAGTCATACTGACAGTTTTGAGAAAAGAAAACGACTGTAATTCTTTCTTGCAATATATATTGAATTGATGTTTATCTAACCTTCAAAGTTGCTGCCATGATGAGCATCTTTAAAATCTTTACATGGCTCTTTCAGTGATGCTGCTAGGACAAGTGAGTGCATGAATTCAACAAAATTTTTGCACACATGGAGGGCTGTGACGTGAGCAAATTAGTTTAAAGTCATGCATGTAAAAAAAATGTATTCATATTATTGCCAAAGGTCTCGTAGCACTTGGCTGTAATGCGCGTCTTTTTCAGGTTGGCAGCTGATTACACATCTATGTACCTCAGCTTGAAATGAATAGCTTAAATTTGATTGGCACATTTGGCTCTTGAACAATCATTGTCCATAGTTTCAACCTTGCATTCATCAAGAAAAGTTTTCAAATAATTGTTTAAAATATGGGTTACTTGGAAAACCCTAAATGGCTGACTTCCAACCTGGTTCATCTTTAGATGGTAATTTAATTGGTAAATTCTGGCTGAGGATGCCAGTGAAGACCATGATTTTAAAGTTTTGAATTATTTCAGATTATTCGAGCTGGGAAAGTGTTACTGGAAATAACCAGTGGTTATTTTAGACCCCAAAATTATGCTGAAGATGACTATGATAACAGACGGACAGCATGCTGGTTAGAAAAGTCAGAATAACAATCCTAATTGAAATACAAGTAGAGTGCAGTTTTCATTTCTTTTCTCAAAAGTTCAGCCCTGAGAGATCATTTGTTGCAAAACTATATAGTAGCTTTGTAAGGGCTAGAATAAATAAATAAGAATAAAAGAAGTAATTAAAAATGAAGAATATTTATTTTATCAAAATACCTCTCTGAACAAGCAGACTGTGGCATGGATGGTCTTGAACTCCTAATACAGCATTATGGTACAGATGAGAAATCTGGCATAAAAGTCGACAGAGCACTGATTTAGGAAAGTGAAACTTTGGCAGGGCTCATGTTCTTGAAAAATCTTATTTTCAGTTAGAGATATCCAAGAGACTGTACCTATGAGCTGAGGAATATTCTACTTACTCCCACCCCAAATAGTTTCCTTGCTTGTTCAAGCTGGCGAAACTAACTGTGCATGTGTCCCTTCAGACAGCAGACTGTGTAAGGGGGTTCTAAATACAGAACAGTAGTCATACACAGATAAGAACAGATTAAGCATAGAAACAATTGACAGATTAATGAGCATAGAAACAATTGACAGATTAATGTTTGCATAGCTAGAAGAAACAGCTTTTGAGGATGTGGATTTGAACAAACAAATAACTAACAGTGGAGCAGGAAGAAAGCAAGACATATTAAAAGTGTTAGCTAAATATTGAACCATTGTCCCACCCACCCCCTTTTAAAAGAAAAAAAACCCATCTCCCCTTAGTTTGGTAATTGGTAGGGAAGGGAATGGCAGCATCTGTGCCACTTCTCCAGAATGGATGGTCAGATTGACGTATGTTTTCACCAAAACACCACTGGAGCAATATGTAGCTGCTTCTGAATGAAAATATGGCATATCTGACCTGCTGCATGGCACCATAGTGGCAATCGCAAGAATGTTCTTATTACTACTCTTCTGGTATGAATGGAGGCATTGAAGTAGGGATGGGGCTGAAAATATGGGCCCAGGACAGAAAAGATATTCAGGCTTTTTCTTCTGAACGTCGGTTTTTTTTTTTTTGGAAGTGCTTGTACTATTTATGCAAGAAAAATTGGTATGGTTATGCTTGATTTTGCTGCTAGCATTTTCCTTGCACACATGATAAGTTGGTTGCTACTTTTGTGACTTATCAGTTGATTTGTTTTCAGATTGTATGTTCTATGATAAGGTGCATAGGACAGATTTGTTGACGAAAGATGCTGTAAGCAAGTGCTGCAAAATGTTATTCTGCCCAGGGCTGTACACCATATAAGTCAACCTTCCCTATTTTTTAATAGCTGCAAAAAACCAAACCCTTCTATAAGCTGATGTGTACTTCACAAATCAAATCCATCTGCTAAGGGTAAAGTGTTGTCAGTGATCTAGAGAGTTGCACTTTAGAAAAATAAACAAATCAGACTGGATAGAGAAACAGACGGACATAAAATTGACAAATCCAACAAAGAATAAATACAATTGCATTAATAAGTTGAATATGCCACAAATAAATTGGCCACTTACATTCTGTACATACATTTTTGTGTAATGATATCCATAATGCTTAGCATTTTAAATTGAGTCATAAGATAAATTCATGAATTTGATTATAGATCATATGCTGGTATAAAAATGGTAGTCCAGAATGTCATGATTCACAATATCTTGTAATATATTGAGTCCATCTGTCTTACATATAAAGAGTAAATGTCAGAAACTTACTTTTGTGTTTCACAGTATCCTATTAATATTACTGTAATGTGATCTGGTTCAAAGCCCAAGAATTTATTCAGATGCCTGACCCTCTAATCTATAACTGACCTTTACTTGCACCAATCACAGACCCATTTCTACATCAAATTCACGTTCTGTAGCACAGTTATTTTTCTCTGCAAAGTCTACACTTTTAACTTAAATTCTCCATTGTACACATTATGTTGTCTTTTCCCCATGTTATGGAAAGTACTCCAGTTTAGCAATTCACTGTGTATGATATCTAAGTGACATGGAACCCAGTATCTGACAGAACATTGATGATTCAGAAATGTGGACCATTATTTATGTATAGACTGCACTTTGGCTCTGTAGAAGACACTTTGATCATACAGTCTTTGAAATCACATTAAAGGATTGCTGCAATGGAACAGGTGTCATTTGTGTGGCTTAATTGAAGGGACGAGACAGGGTACTGAACATGTATCAAGTGAGTGGCACAATCAAAGAATTGTCCACTGGGAAAAACAAAAAAGTGCTTCATTTACAAGCTAAAGGATTAAGGTCAGAATTATCAAATTAACAGCACTAGTAAGAGATTATGAACTGAGAAACAAAACAACTTCTGCCTTATAAAAGCTGTGGGATTAAGGTCAGATTTTTAAAATCTTTCATACATCTTGCTTATAATACGAGTCTTACTCTGAACCAAATGTTTAGTTAAAACCACTAGCCATATTTGTTTCCATTGTGCCAGAAAGTAAGGTCTTGTACTTTTGTTTTTGTCACAAGCTTTGTTCTTTTTTCAGACCACTGGTTCTTTTCATCACCACTGTTATTAAGCAGGTTGAGATGAAAAGCAGAACTTTAATAGATTTGTGATTGACTGGTGTCCTTTACAAGTTCTCATAACCTCTTGCTGCCTATCAGGCCACAAGAGACAATTAGAGCAGACTGGTTTCCTCAGATATAATCCCATAAAACTTGTTCAAATGCTTTGTTTTGTAAACTGTTCAACCATGCATTTGTTCAACATGGGGTAGTGTAAATGATGTTGAATAGCGATCATTTTTATTGGAACTCTGACAGCCACAGCCATACATTTTTGGATTAGGGACAAAGAGGATGATGTTATGTAAGTAATTTTCTGAAATTGGCTGGTCTAGTGGACAACGGGCTGGATTAACCAGCAGTTCTGCATTGGAAAATACCTGGTCCAAGACCTTGGACTACCATTGTTAGCCTGGATCACCATTGCTCCTTAGGGCCTCAGTATTTTTAATGTCCATTGGCACATAAAAAATTGTTAACCTGTCATATAGCCAAATTTATAGTTCACATTTGTTCTAGTAGAAAAAAGTTTTAAAGCTGTTCCTAGCCCTCATGACTGGGGAGCTGATAGAAAAGTCATCCTCGATTTATATAGAACGTTTATTTGCTCCAAACTGGACTATGGTTATGTTGTTTATGGTTCAGCTAGAAAGTCTTACCTGAAGATGCTTGACCCAATTCATCATCAGGGAATAAGACTCACTCTGGGAGCATTTAAGACATCCCCATGTGAAAGCCTTCTCGTTGAAGCGAACAAGCCACCTTTATAATATTGTATGCTTTCAAATTAAGATCAAACCCTGCTTTTTCGACTGTTTTTCAACCTAAATACTAAACCTTGCACGAAAATAAACTAAACACCATACCTTCCCTTGGCATTAGGATATCATCCTGCCTTGACAGTACAGTAAAAATTGTCTTGAGCGACCTCTGCTATGAGTGACCACCTGTCATGTACGACCACAATCGTAATGCACGGATCGATTTTATTATATAAACGCTCTGTTATGAGCGACCACCTGCTGAACGCGACCAGCGACCGCGATATCTTGGCAAAATGTGCATTTTGACACTGCTATGAACGACTGCATCGCAAAAAAAAGAGGATAAACTCCACCAAACTTTGTTTAATCCCTGTAAGAACGACCGCTCATACCATTCCAAACATAAAAAAAAATAAAAACAAAAAATAGGCTGGCTACCGATCTCTGATTTTTTGTTGTTGCTAGGCTTGTAGTGTTTTATAGTTTCTGTCGTAAACCAGACTAAAGTATATGGAGATTATTTCCTAGTCTGGTTCCCTGCTTCGTGTGCTCCTTGTGTTGTTCTCCGTTTTTCGTAAAGGGGTAAGGAAATCAGAAAGCATACAAAGCAGGGAACCAGACTTATTATTCCCGTAATTAACCTGCTTCCCGGCCTTTGTAGGACCTGGCATCCCTATGACGACTGTATCGCGAGAACTGACAGACACCAGTGACCTTTATGTAATCAATTATTACAACGACCGCTTGATTAGTATCAATTGTTCTGATGAAAAACAAATACCAAAAGAATATTGAAAAAAGGATTGTTGCTACCGGTGATAAATGCTACAGTCCGTAAACCAGGCTAATGTACATGTCATGAAATGCCGTTGAAGCGTCAAAGTTGACATAGTGGTCGCGTATTTTGTTTGTCTCGAGTTAATCGGTATTGCCGGGGGTGAATAAGGTCATTGTCTATTAAACCAGCAAGAGAGAATCATTTGCGGGATTCGATTGATAGTGCTCAAGACTTGTGATGTTTGTTCCCCCCCCCCCATGTTAAGTGATGACATCCCAATCACAACGCTGTCGTCTATTCAAGTTGGTGCGACCGGGTTACACACTTTGCTTATAGAGTTAATCCCTGTATGTTATCTTTGAATGAAGCCGTTGACTTTTGTCACTGAGTAAATGGTCCTGTTTCTGGATGAGATAATTGTTAATTTTTATTTCATTAATTGTTAGATATGCAATGCACATGTATAGATTTGTCATATTTTCCCACAGCCACCGTCTTTATGTTCGATGTTACAACTGAGCACTAATAATTTTAACACCTAGAATTTTAATAACAATGGACGAACGTCCAATTAAAAAGAAACAAATTTTAAGGCTGGAGAAAATAATTATTGTAACTGAAAGAAGTGAAAAAGTGCAGGCCACTCGCAAAAAAGCGATTTAAACATTGGTAAGACAAATTTAGGTTGTTATAAAGGAAAACGAGTAATTCAGAAACGATTTCATATGCTAAAATATGTGATCTTCAAATGTAAATGTGATTTCATGTTTAATGATAGAAGTATATCTTTATTACAATATAATTTTGTTATTAGATGAATGCATACAATATTTTAGCAACAACTATTAATAAAGAATAGAATATATGTACAGTGATTGTGGTTATTTTTCTTGAAATTGTTCAGAAACTGGACCTTGGAAACTGGTGTTTTTGTACGAACCTGCTATGAAAGACCACCTGTCTTGAGAGACCGCTTTTTGTTGGCAGAAGGGGCGGTCTCTCATAACAGGTTTTACTGTACAAAAATTGATCTTTCTGAAAGTCTGTAAACATCTATCTCCGAAACACCTCCCTGGCTACTTAAACAACCCAAAGTACTTTTTATGTTACACGATGGAAAAAAAAATCTGAGACAAACCCTTCCATCTTCCACAACTCTTATCATGAACTTCTCACTGAATTTAAAAACTACACAAGAATTTATACTGATGGATCAAAGGATGAGGAAAAGGCTGCTGCAGCCTTTGTTTGTGGAAAACACACAACAAAAGTTTGTTTACCAAATGGTAAATCGATTTTTTCAGCCGAAATCAGAGCAGTAGACCTTGCTCTGCAATATATAGAAAGCAAACAGCATCGTCTTCTCCGACTCACTATCGTTACTTCAGTCACTACACAATAGAAAACTGGAAAACCCATTGTTAACCAATATTCTCATCAAAAATACTGAGCTGAGTACCTCCCACAGTATAGTATACTGTTGGTTACCCAGCCGTATTGGTATTAAAGGTAATGAAAAAACAGATTGTGCTGTTAAAATGGCCCTGTCCCAAGAACCATCTGATTTTAAAATACCGTATACTGATTTTAAACCTAGTCTCAAAGAGTCTTTACATCAGAAGTGGCAGGCATGATGGAATGATGCAGTGAATAACAAACTTCATGCAATCAAGCCAGCCCAAGGAGAATGGACTCCTACAGAACCATCCATAGGGAGGAGGTAGTCAGTCATTACAAGAATCGAATTGGTCATACTTATATAACCCCATCCCACGCGCTAAAAGGCGAAGACCAACCAGAGTGCATTTCTTGCAATTAACCATTCACTGTTAAGCACTTTATGTTAAAGTGTTTTGACCTCCAACCTACACGCAATCAGTACTACAATGTGCATGACATGAAGGAACTCTTTGATACAATAAACATCACTTGTATTATAGAATTCCTGAAAGAAGTAAACATTTATTCTAAGCTAAAACTTGTATGCTATCACCTTGAGCATTTTTATATAATGTATATACCGTCCCTTATTTTCAATACCTTTTCATCTAAGTCTTCATTAGCATACACCATTTACATTTCCTGTTGATCTGGAAGCTTTATATAGTACCCTTACCATCTTGTCATTTTACTTTTAAATGTTTTTTATCGCTGGTCGATACGAAACCGTTTATCACTTTTAAATGATCCTGCATATAACCTTTTGTATGACGCTAAATAGCCTAACAGTGCAGGTGTGCCATAAAAATGCAATCAATCCAATCCTAGCCCTTCTTCATGAAAAATGTAGTTATCTAAAATTTAGTTGTTCTGAAGTGACTATTTATTGATACATAGATCAACAGAAGCACACAGATGAACTGGCAGATTAACTTGTTTTAATCTTTGATGTGGTAGAATTTGCAAGTTCAGTTTGGTTCATTTAGTTAAATTTCCAGTCAGTTAAGCAGTAAAAAGAGTCTGTAGAGTTATTGATCTTGTGATCTGTAATTTCTTTTTCTTAATGCAGGATCTAAGGTAGTCAGCAAGCACATACTTATCCAGGAAATTGAAGAGGTAACTGCCGTCATAAGAAGACCCCCAGTCATCTGGGACAATATACATGCCAATGACTACGATCCTAGAAGAATTTTTTTGGGTCCATATGATGGTCGATCCCCTGAGATAATACCATACCTGCGTGGAGTCATGACAAATCCAAATTGTGAATTTGAAGCCAACTACATAGCTCTACATACAATGGGTCAGTGGAACAAGTCAAATGCGACGGGAGTCAAGAAAGACATTATTACAGGTAATTGACAGGGCAGGGACATAAGGAGTTCTGTCATAAATTATCGGTTGCTTACAGGTAAAAAGTACCTCAGCCCTCAGTGTTTGACTAAGCAATTTACGCATTTATTTATTGGTTGAAGCACTTGAAACAGTCTAATCAAATCAGCCTTAACAATTGCTGTTTGTTTTGTTCAAAGAACTTGCTTGATTGGATTGTATTCCTTAATCAGCCAGTAGAATGGAGTTGTAGTGTTGTATTTACTTAAAATATCCACTTGCTAAAAGACTGCTTTGGTGGCTTAGTGGTTAGAGCATCCACCTCAGATGCGGGAGGTCGCAGGTTCTATTCCTGGCCGAGTCATACCAAAGACTTATACAAATAGTACTAACAGCTGCCTTGCTAGGCGCTCAGCATTAAGAGGTTAGTGTTAGGTCTGGTCAGCCTGGTGTCAGGATAATGTGACTGGGTGGGACATTATGCTACATGTCTGCAGCATGATGCCCCAGTGCTGGACATTACTATAAACTGCCACACTGCAGACATCGTAGTGATATGACTGAAAAATTGTTAAAGCTATGTTAAAAATCAATATCACACACACACACACACCACTTGCTAAAATGGTGTGAAAGAGCAGATTGAGATTTGATTGTGGATTGTGACTAGAGACTGCAAAAATACTTGACAGGGAGGATGTCTTTGATTGAATGCGCAATTAAGAATGTTGACAGCTTTTAGGATTTAAATTAAATATAGTAGCGGCATTCAAGTTTGTTCAGCAGTACTTGGATTTTGTTGAATAACTCTGCTGTGTAAATAAAAGATTTTCTGTTTCATAATTATCATGTTGATCACTCTGTAACATCACTATATACTGGTAGCTCAGTAGCTTTCATCCCTAAATCTCCCTCTCCATATATTCATATATTCACTCTCTCTTATTTTTACTTAAGTGCTTAAGGTTTGTGCCCATCTTGGTCATTACACTATGTATATTGGCCTTATGACCTATTTGTATTTACAATACTGTAATCTAGGCATTCATATCAGCTGAAATTTATTACAATGTGTCATTTCTGCTCTGTTCATCAAAAGTCATATGGCAAAATAAATCGTGTAATGAGCAAGAACAGCAAATAAACCTTAGCATTTCATCACGAAGAAACTTTGCTGAACCTTAAATCAGAACAGAAAAAGTTGAACTCGTTCTCATATACACAAACAATTCATTCTTACCTGAACTCTTGTTCTTAGCAAATTTGCTGTTAGGAAGAAAAGTGTAAACAAACAACACTCACTGCAATTTTTTAAAAAGTTTTCTTTAATAAAATTTATGTTTGAGTGCATGTTTTGACATGTAATTTTTGAGTTATTTTAAAGGTTTCCCACAACTTGCGACTTGAAATAAAATGCTGTGTCCGAGAACATACAGTGCACAAAAAAAATTACTTCAAAAATTAATTTATGGTGTCCTAGTATATACCAATATATATGGTAAATATGGTATACAAGGCCATTTGTGCAATTTAGCCTCGAGTCAGATTATTTTTGACATAAATTTGATGCATAATTATGATAGAATATTTTAGTAGAATTATCTTAAATAGTGCAGACGATATTTAAGAGAAAAATCTTTGCAAAAGGTTTTCCATTGACTTGGTAATGGCAAAACAAAAATAATTGTGCTGACATTGGTGGCAAAATACCAGTCAGCCATGAATGAAGTTCTATCAGCATTCATGTTCAAAATCCACCTACAATGTATTTGTTTATATAGATAATTTAGAATACCTGTGCTTTTTTGTACCCTTTTCATCTTTTGTCACCTGTACAATAGAGATGCTACCTGTCTTGTAACTTTTGAGTTGATGCAATAACTGTTATTCATTTATGAAGTATTTTACAGAAATCAGACCATTAAATTACTTCATTTGTTTTACAGAGAACCGACTGAGTCCAGTAGTTTCTGATATTAAATTAGAAACTGAAACAGACACCGAAGAAGGACTTGTTTCTTTGGATACACGTTACCAACCAAAGTTGGCTTTGAGAGTAGCTATTAAAGACTGGTTGGAGGAATTTAAGATAGAAAGAAAGTCCCAGAAGATTGTCACTTCCAGCAAACCCCTAATTCAGGAACTTGCTCAAGTACCACTGATTCCAACCACTCCAATTGTAACCCCTCCTGTGCCAGTCCCTCCATGTTCTGATACTATTCCAACAGATGCACCTCTCACTGCCTCCACCTTGCCAATTGAGAATGTTTCCTTTCTTCAACCAGTGACTACAGCATTAGTCAACAGTCTTGTTGACCCAAGTCCTTCATCTTCTGATTCAGAATCAGAGGTATCATCAACACATGACCTGGAACCAATGGAATGTTTACCTTCTCCAGTTCCAGGTATCAACAGTAAGGATAAGGAGGAACAAAATCTTCATAAAAATCCATCCTTGGACAGTCTAATGCAAGTTGAGGTGGGACTTGAAAACAAATGTGATAATGTGGAAACTTTAACTTCACAGGAAAAGGAACTTGTTACAAAAGATGATCTGGAACTTCTAATAAGTTTGTTCTATTTACCTTTTGAATATGGTACACAAGCAACACAAATGTTGAATGATCTGAGCTGGCTGAGGAGCAATGCCTTTGTTGTTGCAAATAACAATGAAAAAGGCAATGATCCAGAGGTTATTATTATTATTATTGTTATTATTATTATTATTCTTATTGTTGTTACAGCACTCCATCATATAAGCATTACAAGGCCCTTCATTATAAAACAATCCCTTTTATAAGTTGAGTATGGTCATGTGTATAAATTTATTAGTTGGTGGTAATGTTGTAGATATTATGTAAGGTTGTATAGCCTGGCTGCAATTGATAACAAGTTACAAGAAGGGAGTAGTATGTCAAAATCAATGTCTTTATTAAGCAGCTGGTAAAGCAGTATAACCAGACCTGCCAACTCTTATGATTTTGCCGTAAGTCTTATGGAAATGACCCTTAAAATATAGCTTTGAGGAATAAAATCACAAATTAGGGAAATACAATTGATTGCGGTAAGATCTGGATACTGGCTTGTCTGTGTTTGATTTAGATCTGGGTTTCATAATAGATTCAGTGGAATTGGTCTTTGAACCAGACTATATTGGAGTCTTTCAGATGCTCTAAACTGCATATATTTTGTGATGCAAAGTATCTGCAGGATCAGGCTGTTGATTATTTTTTAAATGGCATCCAACACATATCAGGATGAAGGGGACAGTTAACCTCTTAGAGAATCTTAGTAAAAAAGTCGGGAAGGGTGTCTGTTATGTTTAGTGGACGTCATGCGTTGATTTGAGTATGTCGTATGGTGGGAAGGATAATCAAGCTGTTGCTTTTTTTTTTTTTAAATGGCATCCAACAAGTGACATAAGGATGAAGGAGACAATAAACCTCTTAAAAAGTTTTAATAGTACAGAAGAATAAAAGGAGATATTCAGATTCTTGTGGGAAAAAAGTCGGGAAGGGCAACTGTCACATTAAGTGGACATCTTTTGTTGATCTGATGTCACATGGCTGGAAAGATGATTGTCATTGTACCCACATATATTTTTTTAAAATAAGGATTATGTCAAGTTGAGGGATATCAGGAAGCCTTTATGCTCCGTGGGGTTTGGCATACAGTTTTATGAAACTGTGCTGGAGGTAATTAAGGTTCAAGTAAACTTGACAAACTTTTGAGTTAACACAATGTTTACAGATGCTGCATCAGTCTTGAAGCACAATTTTTGACTTTAAAAGGCATGTTTTCCAGCTTGACAATAACAGTACGTATTTTGTTTCATCTGAAAATTGGTCCAACTTCTGGAAAAAAAATCTACCTGACCAAAAGGTTTTGTTAGAATTGGCAGGACTGTATCCTCTCATGACTCTGATGGAAGTGGTGGCTTCAAAGTTAGCTGATTCTGTCAAAGTTTTCTGTTAATGTATCAAATGATACATTTGGAGATATAAAATGGCAAGGGATGCAGTTGAGATACAGAAATCCACTTAACTCTTGCTGTTGTTGATATTATCAGTGTTATTATTGTTTTTTTTAAAACTACATAGTTATTGTGCATGATTTATGGACTTGCATAGCTCAGGGAATAAAGATTTAGGCACGGGCCCAGGGCTGGTGACTAAAACAGATCGCAAGCCCTGACTCAAATTACACAAGTCCAGACTCCAATTTCCACACGCCCAAAATTGACCTTTTGTTAATATTATAAGTCACATAACGGTGCAGTTCATACACTTAAAATATGAAAAGAAAAACAAAATCATAAATTGATTAGTATGTCTATTTGGATTTCAAACAATGTCTCGTGAAGCAATATTTTTCTCCAGATCCCAAGGTCAGCCATTATTTAATTGATCTATCAATGTCCTTCTTACTCGATGAATCAAGCGTATTTATATTCATTAGCATCTGAAGTATGTCTCGATTTATGCAGTTTACAGTTTTAATGTTATTCATAGGTGCTGCTTAATATATTTAACCAGTGTTTCATTGTGCCGTTTTAAGCGTGAGCAAGGGACAGCTGAATTATTATTCATTAAACTGTAATTTGAAACATATTGAACAATACAATAGCAATTAAACAAAACCATTAAAAAAATCAAAATACTTAAGTATTTTTACAGAAATCATATTTGGTAGGTCTTTCCTTTTTATCTCTGCTCCGCCAAAGGACGACCGATTTTTAATCAAAGACTTGAAAGCTGACATGGCCATGTTTGATTCCTTTATTACTTATAATCCCTCAGAAAAATATCCCACATTTGGCCAAAACTCCTCAGGTTATAACAATAAAGGAATTGGTCAACAGCTTGTGTGTAAATGCTAGCCTTAATCCCAATTAGTAGCCATGCATCTTTTTACTGGTTGAAACAATTGTTGAAACAGTTTTGGTACTCAGTAGACTAGTTCTGGCTCTGGTACTTAAATATCCAAAAAGTATTTTAGAATCAGATGTATGTTAATGCCATGTGAGCACTAGTTATAGTAACACAGGCAATTTGTTCCTTATTCATAGATCACATGCTTCATTTTGTACTCAAAACTTACAGCTTTTGATTAACGATAGGGACATACATGCTGATAAATATTAATAATTTGTCTTTCAGCATCTTGAAAATAAATTTCCACATTTCATTAATGTAATTAAAGTGTTCTTGGACAATTTTTTTTTTTGACATGCTCACGGAGAATACTGGAGTGGCCCGATCTGAAATTATAGGGGCATCAGGCTGTCAGATAACTTTAGCACTGAGTTTAGCAATGACTTTATTTTTTGCAATATAATGGTTCATGGAATGTCTGAATTTTCATGGTTGTGTTAAGTTGAACAGTTATCTTGAGTAGACTTTTACTGGTATTTTTCAGTTGGAATACAAGTTAAATAATTTTTGCCACAATCTTTCTGAGACGTGCATAGGCATATTTGTGTTGAGCAATTTGCAGCAGAGCTTCAAACAAGATAGCAGAATCAATCAATATATAATGTATGTAGGACAGATAAGCTGACATCAGAGTCATAAAGATTTTGTTGTCTTGCAGTTGGCAGAGTGGATGGAAAAGTCTAAGAAGTTTCAAGCGAATGTCGCAAGAATCAACAAATTGTTTGATGCTCTGCACAAGATTCCCAATCAGTCAATCATGTACTACTTCTTTGTCTACTTGTGGGACCTGGTTGGTGTTCTTCAGTCATGCAGTGCTTATGTCCAGTGGCTAGGTGAGTTTTTCCTAAAAGACAAACTGACATAGTCTCCAAAGAGTTTCAAATGATGACATTTATTAGGTAATTTTGTGTAAAGCAAATGTTCGGACAGTAAAGAGCTAGGTCCAGTTTCAATGAAATTCTGTATTTTAATGCAGATTAACTTCAGAATGTAATTCATGTCAAACATTACATATCAGTTTTATTTTGAATTAGTGGATTGGTCTATTGATGCTATGAAATGTCCAAGATTTTGCTGGCAAATGAAATACTCCAAAGGTTTTAATTGTTTTTAGCTCACCTGGCTGAAAGGCCAAGTGTATTTATGATAGGGTCCATTATCCATCATCTATTGTCTACATATTCACCATTACTATTTTCAAATTATTCTTAAAATCTGCATGACCACTTTGCACATAATTTTCTGGCATTTGTGACTTCAGTTACATAGACACCAATCCATCATTCAGTATGGCTACCATTACTAAAGATAGAAAAACCTTAGAAACTTCTCAAAAATGACTCATCTGATTTGTCACAATTTGACTGAGGGCTGTTCCATTAAAACATACATGGCACCCAGGGAAGGCACTTTTAAAGTGGGGTAATCTCACCCATAGATGCAATTTAAAATTTTCTTATCATTTTAATATGAACTGTGAAATCAAAGTACCCTAGCATATATTTTTTAAAAAACTGCCTTCCATGGGTACCATGTATGTTTAAATGGAACAGCCCTGAGTGTATCCTGGCATCATCTTTTAATTTGTTTAAATTATGCTGATCAGTTATGACAAGGCTGTCATTATTAAAAAGAGAAGAACCTTATATTGACTTTCCAAAACTGCCGTACAGAATTTTACAGCATTTGACAGAAAGCATTCTTGCCTGGAGTTGGTCATGTTTATAGAAATAATGAAGATCCACTTTTAAATATGGCCACTGTTACTTAAAAGTAGAAAAACATGTATATATTTCATCTAACAAGCAATTTAAGTAAATTGTAAGCATTTTTTTACAAAAGTCTCTCTGGCATAGAGACTTTCAACTGCTGATGAGAGTCTGACCAATTGGTATAAAAATCATCCTGGAAAGAAATCATTTCAGGTTTGTACAAAAATAATGTCAATATGTGATCAAATATCTTTATTACTAATAATAAAAACCAATATGTGGAAGTGACATTTAAAAAAACCCAACTCCTCAGACTTAAACCATCTCTGACAAAGCATCTTGACACGAAAGCCTTTCAGTTTTTGTACAAATGATGTTGGTCCACAGTTGAAAAGGGTATGGCGCTTGATATGTCATCTGTCGTCCTTTAGTTTTGTCATTTATAACTTCTCAAAAGCTGCTTGATTAATTTGCATGCAATTTTCAGGGAGCATTCTGGTGTCAAGGCCTTTGAAATTTGTTCAGTGGCTGCCGATATGTTGTCAAGTAGGGCCACTGTTACAAAACGTAGAAAAGCTTTCAGCAACTTATTGAAAACCATTAAACAGAATTTGACAAAATTCGACTGTAAGCATTTTGGCATGATTTTATTTTGATCTGCTATCAAATGAGGCGTTTGGGACTAAAAACTAAACCTTAAAAAACATTTTAACAAACATAACTGCTTTTTCGAATTTTACCCCATCTGTCAATTCATCCAGGTATTAAGAATATTCAGTTTGTACAAATGATGTCGAGTTGACATTAAATATGGCTGCCATTACTAAAAATTAAAAATTCTTTAAATGACGTTAAAAACTTGGTTAGAAAAAGACGGAATCTGAAAAAAGCACGAGCCTGCTGTCAAATAAGTTGCTCTTACTAAAACAAGAAAAACCTTTAATGACTTACTAAAAACTGTACAGTAGAATTTGACCAGATTTAACCGAAAGTGTCGTAGCTGAAGGCCTTGAAATTGATACCCAGGGTGCTAATAGACTATCAGATATGGTCACCATTACAAAATACATAGAGAAGCAATTATAACACTTAATGGATAAAAAAAAAAAACTGCTGAATAAATTGTAACCAATTTTGATAGTGTTTCCTGGCAGTAGAGGGCTTTTAATATTGGACAAATGATAACAGGTATGCCATCAGAGAGAGATGAAGTTATGAACACCAGAGAAACTTTTAACATTTGTTTTCATAATAAATGCTATCAACAGCATTGGCAGAAATTTCTGTGGAATGCATCTTAATGACCAGTTTGTTTTGACTATTAGGTAAATATCAGCAAGGTGAGCATTTTGGGTGCACAGGGACCTCTTGTTTGATTTAATGCTTTATTATATATAGAAAACTGGTACATGGAACATGTTGACTATATATGTTGGTAATTTGTAGATGACTTTGTCCAGGTAATTATATACATTTGTCGTCTCCTTTTAGGTCTTGGCCATGTCCCTTATGTATCAATATGCCCAATTCCAGGACCAGCATCATGTATGTATTTCTTTGGATTACTATTATTAATTTTTTGTTAACCTGTCATGCTCACATCCATATGTCTGTGATGTACAGTCATGTTTATGCTTATATTCACTAATTTTCATTCAGTTCCTTTTGCTAAAGTTTCATAAAAAGTTCATTATAGCTTACTGCCATTGTTCTTTGCTTTTGCTTTTTTCTCTAGAATTTATTTTTGGAAAAAGGAGAACAAACTTAATGTTCTGTGAATAAAAGTTTTGATTTTTGATCATTTAAATCCAGAAACTGATTATTGTAATGGAGGCATGCAATCACCTCCAGTTTGCTGCACTTTGTGGACCCCCCCCCATGTTCAGGATAAAGTTTGTTAGCATCTGGTTCGTCCTTATCATTTGCAGAATCATACTTAATGCAAATTTGGATAGACCTTTGTGATTAAATGGAAAATTTTGGTGGTACAGAAGATGATGGCAGTGAGCCCATGATGTCAAAATGAATAAAAATGTGGAAAATGGCATAATGGTACTACATTTCCTTCTTATGTGCATGAACTTAAGATGTCTACGTTACTTCAAACTGTTTTTGGTGAGCCTGCCTTGGTGTAAGTTCAACATAGTGATCACTTTGGTGACATATATGTCTGTCCCTAAATTAAGCTATGTGTTCAAGATTTTTACTTTGCGTAACAAAAATAAAGGAAGGCTCACCAAAATGGGATCTCTTGTTGGACACCTAAAGTTCTGATAGTGGGTAAATTGCCTTTCCAGGTTGTTTTTTTTTTTCATTTCAAGTCAATCAGGTTCAGGGAAAGAGCCACTCAAATTTGTAATAGTTGAAGGAAAAATAGACTTCAGTACAAAAAATGTTTTATTAGAGTTTTTAATTTTCACATTAAACAATTAAAATTTCCTGATCAGCTGTGGCTTCTTCAAATTGCTACAAGTGAATTTTTTTTTTCTGTGTTGGTATTGAGATTATTTTTGGATGTAATGTTAAGATAAATGACAGAAGTGGAATTACTTTCTCTGGCACTGATACTTGGGAAGACATCTGAAAACTGTAAAGGCATATTGGAAAGGCATTGACTTCCAAATTTCAGAAAGTTTGTCTCAGATAATGTTGCAAGTTAATAAAAACAAGTTAACCGTCAGTTTAATTGTTATTTGATTTATTCTCATTTATTGGCTTTCTATTCTAAGATCTCCACTTTTGGCCATTACGTGAGATTTTAATTTTTCTTAATGGTCAAGCCTAGAGGAACTGAATGGCAATGGATGCAGGAAATCAATCTCGCATATCTGTGCTGTCTATCTTAATTTTTTTTTTTCTCTTTTAGCTGCATTGAAAATTTACCAGTTCACTCTTAAGCTGGTCAGCCAATCTGACAGATGTATTATTGATAGAAGAGGGGCGTCATAAGATTAAAACGATTATTTGAAATGTAAAACTGCAGTTTGTGTGAAAAATTGGTTTAAAGAAAATAAATATGTCAGGGCTCAAATTTAATACGTACTTTTGGAAGCAGGATATCTCTCTCAGGCATTTCATTAACAAAGAAGGAAAGATTTGTCTGATATTGGGTTAAATTGGTATTTACTTTTTTTTGTAGGATGGTTGGATCAAGATATTTGTGTAGACATATCTTTAAAAATCAAATGTCAGTCCCTAATAAACTCTTGAGGCTGATTGTTCATGAATCTTTTATGATCCATAAATACAAAGTTGGATGTGTGTTTAAATCAGACTAGAGTTATTACTGTGCAGCTATTTCGGATGATTGTGGCAGATGACATATTTATATCACATTTATCTTGTCACTAAAATTATTGGCCCTAATATACTCATGGGGCTTATTGTTCTTGAATCTTGTATGATTAAAAAAACCCACTTGGATGTGTGTATAAATCAGACTTCATTTCTTGCTTTGCAAATGGGTTTTCTGTTCTTTATAGGTAGGTGAATCACAGATATTTCTATTGCATATTATCCTATTAAGAAAAATGAAATGGCTGCTCCAGAGATACTGTTGAGGCAGATGGGGTTTAAGAACCTTGTATGATCAAAAATATACAAACTTTAGCATGTGCATAAAACAGGCTTAAGTTATAAACAAGAAAATCAATTCAGCAGTGCATAAACTTTTGTTGTTATATTCAAAATGATACAAAAATTACAACTGAAACTTATAAAATGTATCCAACTAATGAATTAGGTAACTAGTTTAAAAACTAAATTGACTACATCAGTTGCTTTTGCTGGTTAATTTTTTTTTCTTAAAAATAATGCAAGTAGTTAAAAAAGTTAAATTCTAGCCCAGTATATTGTTCTGGAGACTTTGTCTTCAGCAAAAGAGGATTGTTCCAGAGTTATTTTTCCTTAATAGGAATAGGTGACGGACAGTCTTTTTGTAACATTTTCATTTTTTGCCTACATGGGGAAATCTCCAAGAGCCTTTATCTGGGACAACTCTAATTTAAGATGATTGAATACTCATTTTCACAGACAGAATTGTGACAGAGGGAAGAAAAAGGAGAGTTTTGGATAAATGTGTCTAAGGCTGCAATGTTTACATGTGTTAACAGCTTCAGTTTACTGCCTACAAACATTTACAAAATATGGTTACTGTGTAAATAAACACGTACATGGTACATCTGGTGTTAGCAAATGTGCATATCCAGGCATTGCATCTTGTTGCATTATCGATTTTGCATCATGTAAATGTATATTTAGAAGTGTAAAACTGTGATGATCATAAGGGTGTTTTACCCGAATTGTCATATTCAACAATGACATCTTAGAAACTTTATCATCTCATTAGCAGTGAAAGATGTGCAGCAAAAGAAACAGTTGCAAGTTAAGCAAGGTGTAGCATGCAAATTGTCAGTGTCTTGTGGGAAAGGTTAAGTTTAGAATCAGTATGATTTAATCATTTCAGTTATTGTATACCATTTACACATTTAGGAATTCTGGTAAACATTGTAGCCTTGAATGTGCCTTGACTAAAGTCAGAAGAGTAATAGTTTACACAGAGGTTTACACAATTTACCAAAAGTCACATGTTGAATAAATTTTATGTTCTTATTTTGTAATTATATGGAAACTATCAGTCATTACATAAATATAGTTATATTGTAAGGTACAAATTACCCTCAGTTAAAGACAGTCGAGATAAATTTTGAAGTATTCTGTAAGAAACACTTAAACTGTAAATGTAGAAACTTCGTAGTTCATGTTTTTCTTAAAACCATCTAATCAGCTCTCTCCTTTTTTCTTTTGCTAACATAACAGGGTCATGTAAAGAATACCGAGATGCGTTTTCTGGAGGTCAGCTTGAGCCTTGGTGCTTCCGTGGTGGTATTCAGGGAGAATTCCAAGTATGTATAGCAGGACATTGTGCTGCGCTGCACTACATCAACACTCCTGAGAATTGATAACCTGTTTCCTTGCTGTAGAAGACTGAAGTTCATGTCACTCATCATGTGTATCTCTTTATATCTGCCTGATGATAATTTTGATCATAACCAAAGGGTCTAAATATTGAAATGCTCTGTACCTTTTCAGTGTTTGAACTCCTTATCTCAAGTGTAGTTAAT
Organism: Megalonaias nervosa; assembly: GCA_016617855.1. Lineage (NCBI taxonomy): Eukaryota > Metazoa > Mollusca > Bivalvia > Unionida > Unionidae > Megalonaias > Megalonaias nervosa. The sequence goes on from JAECUM010012320.1 coordinate 92,406, forward strand.
TTCCAGGTCTGCGCTGCATTTAATCTTCATTCATGTGTGTCAAGAGATTGTTAATATTTCTGCATGTATTCTTAGATTTCATTCTTCATTTATCAAAGTTTCATATTTATGGATCAAGCAATAAACGAAATACTTGATTAATAGAAATGTTTGATGTCTAGTGTCAAAATTGTTGCATACAAGTAGAGTCTATGCAGAAGGTTTATATTCATGAGAATCAAGTTCATGATCCTGATCTTGAAGGTTACTTTAAACATCTCTTGGCTAGCATGGGTGTATAACCATGTTTGAATGTACATGTACCAAAAGCATGCTATTTTGTTCATGAACATGCTAAACTTTCCAAGTAAATTGATGAAATTGTTCAAAATTTACACGGTTCTTATTTATATGGAACTGAGCAAAGCAAATTAGATGATGAATTTAAACTCGTGAAAAAATTCATCATCTACAGCTTTTGCTTTTTCTAACCATTTCAGGACATCTATAGAGGTTTGAAATTTTTTCAGGTACAGATATGTAAAGTTTAACATGGAGCATACTGTAGCATGCTTTTGATGTTAACAATTTTTTCTCTTGCAGAAGCTGTGCGCACAAAACATGCACATTCTTGTCTTGATGACACTGTTAACAGATGTGAGAATTAATCAATCAAAATCAAATCTTTTTTTCATAGCCAGTGAATTCTTGTAACATTAAAATGTTGCAAGACAGTTTTCTCCCTTTCTTTTATTTTTGGTGTCTTTTGGCTTTTTAAAGATGTGAAAACTGTCAAAATTTATTTTCAAATTTTGCCAGTATTTCAAGTGTATCATCATCCAGACCAGAATAGTGTACCTTTATTACAGTGTTTTAATAATTTGAAACACTTGAGATTTAGGAAGGCTCAAACACTGCTATGACAGCTGGCCATCTGCACCCTATATTGAAAATATTAAACTACAGAGCCCCAGTAAGAAAATTTAAGTATTCATTTTGAAGCATTAAGATCAATTCCAAAGCTAATGCTGTCATACATGTAAAGATTATATTTCTTTTCAGGTCTGCGCTTACTTGCAATAGCATCAGCCATCTCTTTGACATGGGAACTGTCTTGTTTTTTGTTTTTTAATTTTCAAAAATTGCTGTTGACAAAAATAAAAAATTTAATACGTTGCAGTTCATGAAATATTGCCATTTTTCTTGTAATTGAAATATGCAGCCATTACATAAGTTTCCATTAGGAATTGTATGGTTTGCTTGATGAATTATTGTGATTCACCTCTTTTGTTTTTGTCCATGATGCAGTGCCAGTTCATGATAACTGCCATTCTGTAACGAGTATGTTGTTCACAGCTTATCTTTTAAGTTCCCACTGACTAAGGGCTAATGCTATGCCATTGCGACTTGCAAATGAGTGGACTTCGTCCCATTCAGGCGCGTCTAAACTGTGTTGATTTATTTTAAAATAGTTTCCTATGTAATTTCAGAGATTATTGCCAATCAGTGGTGCACATGATCTATTCTACATCAGAGCTCCAGAACAAATACTAAAGAGCTACTACAGATACAGGCCATATAAGCTCTCTGATGAGGTAATTGCCCTAATGACTTTTTGAGGTATACATTATAGAGAACCATATCCACCCCCACCCTCTTTACATCCCAAAAACTGAAGCAAAAAGGAACAGAATTCCACAACTATGGGGAAGACATAATGAAAAATAAAAAAAAAACACTTTCTATATATGATATAACTTAAAGTATCTTAACTGTGTAGAGGGATCAATGGTTGTTAAGTGTTGGGAGTGCTAGACTTGAAATTAGTGGATTATTGGTTTGAACCCTACCATGACCATACAAGGTCTGCTCCAGTGTTATGTCTCTGCCTTTTCGGGTAAACCAGTTTACTCCAGGGACCACAACACTAAATAATATGTGCTAAATTGATGTTAAATGTAATCTGGTGAAATACTCCTAACCAAAAACCAAAATTGGCAGGGTATTTGAGAATGTGCCAGGTAATTAGTGGTTTTGATTATCAAATCTGATATTGGGTATATTATAAACTTTGGGAGAACACGGTGTTGGTTCAAATACATCAAAATGTTTGAGTATTTTAGTGTATTTCAGATAGTGGATTACTGAAGGTCTGTGTTTTCTACCTGTAATTAATTGTGCTTTTTGAATATAAATGAAGGAAATATTGCAACCCTTAATATCTGCGCATAAATTAATAACGTCATACAACTGTGATGTTCAGATGGAGATTTAAGAGCATAAGTATGCTTTTACATTAGGACAAGAGTTTACTAATTATAGAGAAGGGTCAGTTCCTACACAAGAAATGATCCTTGAAAGCATTTGGAAGACTTGAAAAACTCCTTAAAAAACATTTTGGGTTGTATGAGCCATGAAACTTTGTGAATTGCTAACTTGGTTGAAGAAAAAACCCTATTGATTTTATGGTCAAGAGGTCCAGGTCACTGTGACTGAAAAAAAGAAGAAATAATTTCTGCATAATATCTTGTTCATCATCTACAATTACTGATTGTTTGGATGGCATTCATATGGGATTAGTATCAACCTTATCAATTGTATGGTCAAAAGTTCATGAGCCAAGGTCACTGACTGGAAGAAGGAAAATAGTTTGTGCACAATAACTGCTGTCAGTGTGCATAATTGAACAAATCATGCAAAGTTTTTATGAATTTGTGCATTTGGAAAGCAGTAATACATAAGCACTCCTGTAAATTAGTTCAGATTTGTGCGTGTAAAAAATACTCTGATAAGATACACTGATCATACAAAAAAAATTAAAAAGTAAAGGAAGGAAAAGATGAACTGAACATAGAAAAAAAAAATTAAAAAGTAAAGTAAGGAGCTATTTTGAACAAAATGCCTCTGCCCATTCCAAAGTCTGCAGATGTAGATTAATTCAAAAGGATGTTTTGAAATCGCTAATTATTTATAAAAGAAAATCATGTGTACTCGAGGGGTTCTGTAATTTTTGCCTTGCCACACATTTATACGTGTGAACTTTGGTCCATTTCCAGAAGATGAAATTATATTCAAGCATGACGGGGCAGATAATTATTGATTCTTTTCGGCTTCAGGTAAGTGCTTCTGCAGATATGCAAAGTAAATGGCAGAATGAGTTTCATGCCAAGAGGAGGAGGATAATTGTAAAACCATGTCAGATGCTGGGTTAGATGAACTGCCAAAGAGGAAAGAAAAATTTGAATAGAAGTTTCAGAAATTTTTGCTGTTACTGTACAAATGGTTAAAATACATCACCAGGATCAGAAGTATCTTGTGTAACATTTGCCAAAATTTTGGGGAAAATGTACCTTTTTCATTAGAAATTGGCTGTTGGAATTTTAGGATGTCGTACACAACACCCCTGTTTTCCAGATCACATATATTTTGGAGCAGAGGTATCCATGAGACATTACATGTAAACTCCAGAAAATGTTACAAAACAATCATAGAGGACAGTGTCTACAAATTGTGGAAACCAGTTGAGCTATCTATACATTGCCCATTCAGAAGGCAGACATTGAAAGGGGCTTCTCTCTACAGAACACTGTTTGTACACAGATAAGGAATTAAGCTCAGAAACAGTCAAAAGATTAATGATTATGCAACTAGAATGGAAATATAATGGGAATTTTGAATACAGCAGAGATTAAACAATGGAGCAGGAAGAAAGAGAAGGATATTTTAGCGCTGGGTAAATAATAAACTAAGGTGGTTTGCTATTCTCTCTCTTCCTGTCGTTTTTTTGTTTTCCCTTGTTTTGGTGACAAGGGGCAGTGAGACATCCCCCTTCAGATAAAATACTGCCAGCATCACTGAAGGTTTTTGCTCCATTGCTGAATAAAAGACAGGCTTGACAAAGCATGTCTCATTGAAATTTTTGGACTGCATTTCCATTGGGGACACCTGTGATTTATAAGTAGTTCAACCTTTTTACAAATAAAAGTTGAACTTAATTTTGTAAAGAAAGTGTGTATTTAACAATAGTTATTTTTTAGAATCATTGCTTCTGTTTACAAAGCAAAAATAGCATAAACAATTTTTTGACTATTGTGTACAGAATTATAGCATTCTGAGCTTTTGTGTGTGGGCATTTCAGTGTAAAAGATGAATATTTCAGAATGACAAGAAATCTGTCAACAGGACATACATTTCTTTAAGGTTTGTTTGGTTCTCAAATAAGGTGCTAACCAAAGTAGAATTTTCTTTGCCTCATTTAAAATTTTGCTTGCTCCTTCTGTTTTAATGAATATTGTAGAGATATTGGGGTATTTGACTATCTCACTGACTCTTAAAAGGGTAGTGTTACACCAGGTGTGTCTAGTAATGACCAAACAAACATTTCCAAGTTTCCTATGGCAGAAAGTAAAAATTCATTTGATATTATTTTATTATCAGCTTATGTATGCTGTATATTTTGTTTAGAAAATAATTTTCTTTAAGTGCAGTTTCTGTTTTCATCAGTACATTTGATCTGAATAACCATTTGAGTATATAATCTTATATAATGGCAAATTTAGTATTTTGGGCCAGTTGACATATATGTGAGTATATAGCAGTCAAGTTACTTTCTAAGGTTTGAATTGTTACTGAATTGCAGCCATACAGCAGAGCTGTGGAAAATGATGAATAAGACATTAACTTAATTTAATAAATTGTGACCTACTTTTTGTCCTTGTATAAGAAACCAAAGGATGGCACATTTTGTGATCAATTGCAGCCAAAGACCCAAACTATTGTTCCCATCTTTTTTTCATGTTGATCCCCTCCCCCCCCCCCCCCCCCCCTCCCCAGTGAAATTTTCAATTTTTACCACTAGTGTGCTCTTCCAGAGTGGCCTTGTGGTGGAAGAAATGTACAACATCTATATGTAGATTTTTTTTTCTTCTCAATATTAATGATTAAGCGCATATAAGTTTACTGTTTTAAGCATGCAATCTGGATGTTAAATTGTTTTGGGGGAGAATGGGAGAATAAGTGTATTACTGGACCAGTAATTTATTTTAAGTAGTTAAAACTTTTTGCTTTCAGTCTGCATTATATGACATTTGTTTGAAGACTTGTGATGATGGTGTAGATGGCACAGAAGTGTTCCCAGACTACCCTTTGTTGATTGGGGACCGTTTGATTGGAAGTCTTGCAACCTTGAGCCCAGAGTACTGTTTTGTGGTGGAAGACCGTGAAGGTGTTTGTGGCTATGCTGTGGCAGCCTTGGATACAAAGGATTTACAGAAAAAGAGTGAGCTGGCCTGGATACCTGCAATGTGTCAAAAATACCCCAAACCTGACAAAGTAGGAGAGTTAACTCCAGCAGAGGTAATTGAAGAAGGATGTAATTTATCCTTTTAAAAATATGGCATTATATGTCTTTAATTGCTTGTGGTCTAAGAAAGACTAAGAAACTTAATTGTTGAGCTCATATTAGTGGGAACTGAGAAATAGCAGTCACTTTTCAGGCAGCATTGTCATCATCAGCAGCAAATGAAGTTTTTTTTTTCTTTCTTCATTTCCTTATATTTTGTAAACTCCTTCATATTTGACATGACATGCTATGAAGTTTATTGTTAGATGCTTGCTTGCTTGTTTCATTTAGCTTGAGGTCAATGTCTCAGTTGTAGAAAATTTTTGTTGAGGTCTAGGTTCGAGTCTGTTTGCTTACATTTCCTAAACTACTTGATAGATTTGGTTCCTACATGAATCATTATGAAGTGAAGACAATTCATTGTGTGATACGTACTCTTTCCCCTGTCGACCTAGTGTTAGGTATGTTTAATTTGCATTGTTCATTTTTTTAATTGATTATATGCTGTGGGTTCTGTAAAATTAAATCTCATAGCCAACTCTTTCCGAAATCACATGCATTGTTTACCTGACCAGTATCATTTTAAAATTCTGTAAAGAACTAATACATGGTTTATATTTCTCTGTGAGTGTTGGTTAAATATTAAGATTATTATCTTTGAGTCAAGGACATTATGTTTATCATGTTCTTATGTATAATTTTAGTAACAGACCTTCTAATAAGAACTTAGCTTGTTCTAGAAATGAACTTTTGACCCTCATCCTGGTTATTCTCTTGTGTCTCATTTTTTGTTGTTGTAATAATCATAATGTTTACTGGAAAAATTATTGATTAGTCCTGTAAGATCATGCAGACTGTTTTGTATTGTTGAGTACCATATTTGATTTGGATGAAATTATTTATTAAAATTTTTTATTCACTGGAAATACAGAGTATTTATTTTTAAAAAATTCTTGGACAGAGATATTAACTGGAAATTATAATGAATTCAAACAAGGACTTCTTGGATTGTATTATTGTGATTCATCAAAAGCTTTTTGGCATATCTCTACAGTTCAGGACATTGGTACATCAGTATGTTAGAGACTGCAGGCCACTACAGGCACATCAGCACCTTCATTGTTGGAAATTATTTGAAAGGCCACTAAAATTTATTTAGAACTTTATTAAGTACGACTTTTTGGACTATTTTGGGATTTAATTCTCATTTCTGTAAGTTCTTTTTAAATTTTCAGTTTATTTTCTAGGAAAATAAATTATTTGTTGAATTTTACAAAACATGCTGGTTTTTGCTCTTATATATTACTTATTTTAAGACCATAGAGTCATGATACTTAGGGTCATGGTCGCATTCTTGTGTTAAGGTTTTGGATACTGTTTTTCGTTTGCTTACATTTTTTCTTTTTACTTGGGGTGAATCATGATGAAGCTAAGACGAGTCAACATATGACTTACCTGCTCACCCCTTTGGCCTGGGGGTGAAAGTCCATCTTTCTGTTACCAGTTTTATGTGTGCACATTAACTATAAACTATCAATAGTTACCAAACTTTTTTGGATGGCTTCCACTTTGGGTAAGGAAGAACCCTATCAATTTTGAGGTCGAAGTCATGGTCAATGTGACTGAAAGAAAAAAATGTTTTCTGCCAGCTTCAGTTATCAAACTTTATGGATGGCCTATACTTGAGAAGCATAAGCCTTTTCAAGGTCAAGGAAACTGACTGAGAAGAAAAATTGTTCTGCACATTACTTGTTTTCTTCATCTGCAGTTGCTAGTAACATAATTACGTGCATGTTCGACTTGTGATAAACATTTTGGGTGAGAGTAAAACTTGATTTCTTGTGAGAAGTGAGGAACACTTCAAGGATACTCTGACAAATAAAGAACCTCTCTATACCCATCCACAGCTTAGATTTAGTTCATTATCGATCATCAGTTATTTTGTCAGACCCAAATTTTTTTTGGTTGTGGCATTAAATGCAATAATAGAGAATATTTTTTGACATGCCAACTACATGATCTCCACAGAGTGGAGATTAACATCCATGTTGAATGGGGAGTTTCAAGGCACTTTATATAAAAACTAAGAGCTTCAATTGCAATAATGCAGTCTGGGTGAATAATAAGAGTACAAATGCCTCATTTCCAGTAACTTCAGGGCAGTATCTGTTGCATAGATTTTGCCTCTTGCACTCAGTTAGTTTAATTAATAGCTTCCCAGGAGGATTCAATCAAGCATGGCTGTTAGCTTCTACTGCAAAAATGCTGTCAGAAGGCTGACCATTTAATAAAATTAAACAAGCTGTCATGACCTATTGAACAGAAGGAAATAGAGGACAAACATGCACTAAAATTTACTTAAAACAAACTTGAGAACTTTTTATCTTTTAGGTAAAGGAAAAATGCATCAAGACTTGAATTAACATGTTCACTATATTTTTATTTGCATCTTTTTAAAGCAGAACAAATTTTTTTTTGAGGTATGGCCTTCTATACCATTTTTAAAAGGAAATGTTCATAAAAGGAAATCTTTAAAGATGAGCAGAAATTGCTTATTAAAGCTTGTGGTGCTTACCAAGCCCAAATGAAAAACTTTTCTGATTCTGGCTAGGTTATGGTCAAGTAGTTTCAGTAGGTTTCTTTTCCATTTCAGGAGTTGATTATTAGTTTTCATGGTAAACAAAGATTTGTGCCAGAGGATGTATACACCCGTTTTCCATCAGTAATTAGACTTGATGTTTTCCCAAGTCGTGTTGTGGACCCAGCTATGCCGAAGAGACTGCTTGCATGTGCTTTAGCAGCCCTGAAAACTAGTGGTTCAGTGGGTGTTCATGTAGAGCTTAATGTTGGAGATAAATGTATGGCTGACTTCTACAGAATGCTTGGCTTCTTTGTGTTGCCACAACAACAAGCATCTACTGACGATGTCATATATCTAGGACGGCTTTTGTAGGATGCACAGGCAAGGTGAGAGTCAGTGGTACATGAGCTGCCACTGGGACCAGAATGCAGAACCGTTCCAAGCAATCGGTGACCATCCTTTCTTGAGAATTTGAAATCTTACATCATATTTCTGTTGAATTGAAAGATGTATCTTTACATAATTTTGATGTTGTAAGCCTTTCGTTAATTGTGGGGGTGACAAGGCTTTCTGACTTTTGTTTTACCTGCAAAGCATAGGTGAGACATAAAGATCACTTTCATGCCATAATTTTTATAATTGTTGCCATGGGCATCAGCACCAGGATTTTACATTTAGGTCAGTTTTTCTTACAATGTATGTATGGTTAAGAAATTTAATGGGTATGTTCATCATCAATTAAAAACTACTCACCATGGGCAATATATAATGACTTTTAACACTCTTGCAATTGCATTACGTTTTTGCATTTTTCTTAATTACTCTGACACTTGCATGTAGTCATGAATCTTGGGTATTGTCACCTTCAAGGGGACTGCTTACCATGGGCGAAAAAAAAGGTCATAATTGTGACCTACTTATTGCACTCCAGCAATTATCTTTTGCGTATAAAGTTTTTTCGATTATGTTCTAATACAGTTACGAAACTTGATTGGTATCTTAGCAGATACTACAGAGACACTCCATGGGTGCACAATCAGTCATAGTTTGAGTCTTGCATCAAGGAAGTTTTACAAATGCACGTTTACCATATGGGTTGTCTAAAAAAAACCCCAAATGGCTGATTCCCATTGTGGTTCATCTTTAGATCATGATTTTGTTTGGCAAATACTGGCTGATCATAGTGATGAAGGCAGTTTATTTTTAAAGTTAGGAAGTGTATCAATTATTGGAGCTGGTAAAGTATTAATGGAGATATCAGTGAGTGATTTTGAGCCTGAAAATGGTGTTAAATGTTAGATGTACATGCTGCAGGCAGCATGCCAATCAAATCCTTCATTTTAGCGGTATTTCAAAATTAAATGTAGAAAAGGCAAACAAACAAGCCAAATTAAAATACAGTTTAAAAGTAGAGTGCACTTTTTGTTTCTGTTTTCATCACAGTTTAGCCCTGCGGGGTTATGTGATGCAAAACCACATAGCTCTAGCATAAAGGTTATGACAAATCTAATAAATAAGACTCTAAGAATGAAACTAATAAGTAAAGATACTTATTTGATTAAAATACCTCTGTTTGAATAAGTAGACGGGCATTAATGGACTTACAACCCATATACAGCATTATGGAAACATAAAATCTGGCATAGTAGTAGTCAGTAGAGTGCTAATTCAAGAAAGTTAAACTTTGGCAAAGCTTATGTTACTGAAAAATCCTGGTTTGTAGGATAAGTATTAAAAAGATGATGCCTATAAGCTTTGTAAAATTGTACCTTACCATAAAGAACAGTTTTCAAACTTGTTCTAGCTGGCTAAGTTAGCTATGCATATGTCCCTTAGGACAACAGACTGAAAGGAGGTTCTCAGTACAGAACAGTATTCATACACAGATAACGAGCAGAAAAAGCTCAGAAACAATCAACAGATTAATAATTATGTGACTAGAGGCAACATCTTTTAAAGATTTTATTTCAGTAGGGGTGTTACAGAGTGGAGCAGGAAGAAAGAGTGATGGATATTGAAGTGTTATATAACTATTGAACTATGGCTGTTTCCTCCTCCCCCTCATTTTGTTCTACCCTCCCCTTATTTTTGTGACAAGGGGAAAAATCCCACCTCCTTATAAAATCCTGGGAGCATCTCGGATACTATTCAGTAAGAGCAAAAGTTGGTCAAAAGTGACCCACTTTTCTTGCTCACTAGATTTTGCAATAATTTTTAATTGTGCTGTAGTGGAGCAGATGCAGACATAGAATTTCATGACATTGTTATTATATGTATGAATTAACTTTATAAAAATGGATACCATATTCATCTGTTTTAAATCGCAGGCTAGAGTTTTAGCTATTTTCTTTGTACAGAATGGCACATTATATTGTGTATGTCTTGTTGTAGCATAAATCATCTGTTTTGTTTGAAAATAAAATGTAATTAAAAGTAAAACAGGTTTTTAACCTTGAGCCACAAATAAGTTTATCATATGTTAACTGCAGAATACTGTGAACTGATTTGTCGTTATCAATTTTCATGGTTTTGCAAAATATAACATTTGTCAGTACTTATTTTTTAAATTTGGAAAACAGGAGGGTGCAAGGTGGATGGAGTTAGTCGCTGAAATTTGGTCCATTTCCAAGACTAGAACCTGTCCATTTTTCCCATTTTGAGTGTAAAAAACTTTCCAATCAGAACTTTTAGAAAAAGCAGAATGCACTTTGCCTAGAAAATATGTCCCATTCAAGATCTAGACACCTGAATGAAAATGGAATGCACAGACTTTGTGTTAACTAGTTGCTTCCCTTGCCAATAAGTCTTCAGCAGATGTACAATTTCACAGGAGGAATAAAAGCATCTTACTAACGTTGATCTGTTCCGTTTCACAAAGATACACATTTCTGAATAGGATGTTTAAAGAACAAATGCCTAATTGAATTAAATTTCCGTGTGTACAGTGGATTCAGTGTGAGACATAAATGACTCAGTTTTAAATGTTGTACAGAAGAGAATTGTTAAAAAGATTAAAAATATTGAGGACGTCTCTTTTTGAGGATGATACCCAGTCATAATGAATTTGAAACGGAAATGGTCTGAAGACCTGATTCAAGACCATCAGTTTCTATGAAAGTTGTTGCAGAGGAGAAACAAGATCATGATAAGGAAGGAGATGGTGCATCTTTAATATCCAGCACTTGGGAATAAACAAAACTAATTTTCTTAATCCGAGCATTGTACTCCTGGGTCTGATGTTAGATTATTGCCAAGTATTATATATGAATCCAAAATTCCATGGTTGTGTTTTAATTCTGTTCAGGGTGGCTATATATGTAAAAACTGAAATGTTCTGTCCAACTTGTCAAGATAGATGAATGTCTTTGTTTGTGCTAGGGTTCATTTAGGGATTCAACCGAGCAGGAAACTGCTAAAATGTATGGCTGTCACCTGCTGCTACGTATAGTTAATATTTTTGATATCTTGATAAAGTCAGAGAAAAGGTGAAGATGAGGAATTAAAAGTATGTAAATAAACTCAAAATTTTTCTGTGTGACCTTATTACACACAAAAATTCCCAATTCCATGGACCCATGGGCCTGTTTTGAAATTGAAAAATCACAGGGAAGGGGTCATATTGTTTCATCACAGAATTGTGTTTTTGTTGGCTTTTTGAACTTATGGTTTGTAGTTACCTTTTAAAGCATGAAAATTGGTACCTCAAGAAATATAACAGTACTTGATACTTCAAAAAGAGTAATGAAAGCATTAATTGTTACTTATAATGTAGATGTTGTCTTGTAGCATTTATCAATATCTTGTGAAGCACATGTTCAGCTCGTCTGACTGTTAGGCCAAGTCAATATACGATTTGGCATTGCATCTGTCTTGTGTTGTTCCTTGTGCATCAGTGATTCAGTTGCCATTTCAACCTCTTTTTCAAAGAAAAAGCAGTCAGTTTAAACCAAACATGGCAGAGAGCCTATTAACATAAAGACCCGTCAAGATGATGCTGATCTGCCATTAGAATAGAAAAACCATTAAGCAGAAAGTATCCTGTCTTGAAGGGCTCTCAGGGTTTTACAAATTAATACAATTGGCCACCATTTGTGGCCACTTACTAAAAGTAGTAAAACAACTTTAAATGACTTCTCAACATTTCACCAGATTTTACGTGGAGCAGGTTTTTTCAAAAGCCTTTCAGTTTTGAACAAATGATGCCAATTATATGTTAATTAATTTTCAGGTTGACAATTGATGCTGATGTACCATCCAGTATAGCTGTCATTATTAACAAATTTAAAAACTTAAAGGGCCGAAAGCATCATACTCCTCCTGATTTTGTGGTGATGTGACTTGCATTTGCCCATTAGTTGTCAGCTAAGGGAACAATGTCAGGCCAGGCCAGGCCTCTCTCTTTTTTCCAAGTCAAAATAAGAAAATTTTTGCAACAACCCTATATTGTATGTGATATTATCATTTTATAAGCCTTGTGAAAATTTGCCAAGATAACAATGTGTTTTTCAGTGGCCATTTGTTCTGCATGTTAGAACTTGGCTAAATGTGTCGAAAATTAGTCTGTAAGCTGAAGGAGTTCTCATTTTGTATTTATTTGGTATACAGTAACAATATGCTTCATTTACTTAACTCAAATGACTGCTTGAACTGGTACCTATGTACAAATAGAATTTCTCCTGTTTTAACCTCATTCCTGTGACTACTGATAATTTGACCTGATTAATCTGGACCCCTTGCAATTGGAACTGGTTAGGATGTGCCCTTTGTACTTTTTTCTTCACTGTCCCGTGAAGCAGAACATTATTGAAAAAATGTGTGCCAGTTATGTGACATTTTAAGGAGGCATGCGAAGTTAAGTGTTGACATTGGCTTTGTGTCTTGACATTTTCCTGTGATTAACAGACATAGTGCAGTAAATAATGAAAATACCAGCAATCATAGTCTTCATGGCACTTGATATTAAGATGGTGCTTCTAAAATGGGGTAATTTTTGTACGGGTTATGATATCGAGAATGTTCTTTCATACCTTTACAAGCATATGTGCACAGTTGGGGTGGGGGTTCTTTTTAAATATGGTTTTGTCAATGAAATAATTGGCAGGAAATATTCATATTAAACAATTACATTTTCTTAGAAAGTTTCAAGAGGCAAAAAAATGATTTTGGTGGTAAATTCAATAGTGTTTGGATGGTTTTGCTGGGAATATACAGAAGGTACTGTGATAAGTGTTCAACAGAATTTTTACTGTGATAACTACTAAATAGCTAATGTAGAAACCAAGTTTCTATGTTTTGTATGTGCAGATATTGAATCATGTGTACTCTGATCATATTTAATAAAATAATTTTGAAAAATCTGTCGACTTCAGATTTTTTCTTCATACACATAGATTCTTTCACACTATATACATCTGCACCTAAAGGTCTTTTCAGACTATGCAGTTTGATGTAGGGATATATACTAGTATGTTTATTCCATGGTGAACTTTCCATGTTAATGATTATTTTAATAATTGTATATTGTATTGGGCTACTCCTGAGGTTAACCGGTATAATGTTCGCTGTGTAATTGATTTCACTCTGGTTGGCTTACCAGGCAAGGTCAAGCAAGATTATGATGTGTTCCTGCATTTTTCATCTGTCCCAGTTTGCTTTTTTAAACTGCTAAAAGCGTGTGTGTGTGCATGATTTGGATTTTTTACATAGCTTTAACAATTTTAGACGTATCTCTACAATGTCTGCAGTGTGGCAGTTTATAGTGATGTAGCTGCTGGTACCAAAATCTTTGATATGACTTGGCAGGGTTTGAACTAGTGACTTTCTGCATCTGAGGTGGATGCTGTAACCACTTAGGCCACCGGAGCAGTCCAACTGCTACAAAACCAGTCCTGATTGAACTAAATTTGGGAGAAGGTATTCTGGACTACATGTCACTGGGTGCCAATCACCAGACACTAGGCACTGTACACTTGTCAGGTACCATTCACTAGGCTCTGAGCTTTAGTTACCTGATCACACCCATAGTTTAGCTAATCATGGTGCTTCAGTCATCAGGCAAAGGACAGCGATCGGATTGATAGCCCCCTTATCTTGGTTACCATCCAATCACTTTGGGGATAGGGAGGCAGATTTTCCTTGCATGTCTAGGAAAGAGATTGGATCAGCATCCCCTCAGTGCCTTTGTTCCCGTTTAATCCCAGTGGATTATGTAGACCTTCTTACACGGTAATAAATTAATTTTCTGCACCTCATGACATCATGGATGACCTTAACCTTAATTTGAAGATATGGCAGACATGACCAGCCCAGAGAGTTGCTCAGCTGCAGCCTGCCTTGTTAAAATGAAAGGAGATGGGACACCTCTCTCATCCAGTATGGTCAAGGAGGGATAGCAATCCTGTTTAGTCAGGTTGATCCCATTCACCCCTACCCCTTGGTAAATGATTACAGGAGGATATAAACTCTAATGCAATGTCTCCCTCTTGGGAGAGGTATTCCAGGTGAACTGCCCTGTCCTGCTTTGCAGGAAGTAATGCCAGTTGTGTATCAACCAGAAGGTAATTCATTTTTGGGTCCTTCTGTTCGGCCAAACCAGGCCATCAGAATCTTTATCAGGTTGATGCGAATAGTAGAGAGCCACTTGAGGTCATCGGGGATTCCCATCTTCCAGTATTTTGATGACTATATGATGCACAGCATTCTCAGAGATACTCTTCTAAAGAATATTCCTCTGTTGATGGCAACTTATCTGAGTGTAATGTACCAAAGGATCCCGAGTCTGCACATTTTAAAGATTCCTCTTTTGGTCTCTAAAACTGTTGACTTGCAAAGGCATGTGCAAGTGAGGCTTGAATTGGGGCTTCTTGTTTCTTTCTGTTGGGGCTGAAGGCCGACCCCATGGGGCTCATGTTGCTGGACCATCAAATCCTGCAACACCACATAAAGGATGAGACCTCTAGAGTGTCTCCACCTTATGTGGTACAGCCCTCAACAGGTACATGCTGTGATTCTGCAAGACCTTAGATGTCTCTAAGGTGGAATATTTAAGGAGGTGAAGTGGAACAAGCTAACATTGTCTGCAGGAGAGGCTTCAACTCCACATAGCCAACTACCTTACTATCGTCCATCAATGAAAGTCAATGATAAAACTCTGTCTGCTATGCTTCTTGAATCTATTACAATTTTACATAGAGACATATAACTCGAGTCAACTGTACTTCTGAATAATGCATATGTATCCTGGAGTGGCTTGCACTCGAAATTTCTCAGATGAAGAACGAACAGTTGCATTTAATCTACTAGGTATCCATCTTTGCGACATTTGTAATTTTCTGCCCCTTCTGTGTTGCATGCCTTTTTAAGAGGTTCTTGGCACTTTCCAATAGTAACCATAAGCCATATCTATGACTATCCTCTAGTTTAAAATTGTAATGCCATCTTTGTTAATTTTGATACTTTCTACTTTCATTTTGAATTTTGGCAATAAATAACCAACATGTGTTGCTGTATCATAAAAAACCCCAAACATTTTAATCTTCTATTTACATGCATTTTAATACATTTTTAGTATCATTTAAACAATCAATTCTGTCTACCTTACAATTATAAAAAGACTTTATACTGTTTATACTGTATCTCTTTTCCCTTCCCCTCATGAGATGCTGTACATGATTGGTTAGCATCAGCAGTGTGTTTGTATCTATTTTCTTCTGCCATTCTATCTAGCTTTGGATGTATTCTGCATTTTGCTGTTTACATTTTCAGCGTAGTTGTTTCAGCACATTCATGGAAAGATCTGTATTAAGTGGTGCTGCCACATAAATATTAAATGTGTAAACAGTTTCTTTAAGCATGTAATATCTTACTTTTGATCTTCCCAAACTGAGCTGCTTTCTGGATATGCATTCTTTAATATATTTGCGCTTTGCACCATTTACTTGATTTTCAGTAGTATCGCTGTTCTAGTAATTTTAGAGTAGAAAGTCCAAGAACTGATTTCTTGATGTGATATGGACACTTTAGGACAGTGAGAGTACATGCAGTACAGTTTTGCCAACCTTAATGTTAATTACAGGTGGGCTGCATCCATTTGTATTTACCACATAACTTTTATGCCAGTTCAGTTACAAATGTACAAGGATAAATTTACTGGAAATCATGCATTTGCTGGTGAGTGTTAGGACTGGTTGGCCTGTTGTCAGTATAATATGACTGGGACATGATGCTACTTGTCTGTGGCATGATGCTCCAGTGCTAGACATCACTATAAATTGCCCCACTGCAGATATCTTAACAATATGACTGAAAAATTGTTAAAGCTATATTAAAAATCTAAATTACACAAATACCATCCTTTTGTGTTTAATTCTCTTTTTGTTTCTGATCAAAAATGCAAGTCCTGTTATAAGCCCAGCCAAATGGAAATTCCGTAAACTATTTTCATGGTTTTAAATTTCATACTACAAAAAAGCCTCTTCCAAATAAAAAAAAAATAAATAATATATATATATATATATATATATATATATATATATATATATATATATATATACACACACACACTTCACCAGGTTTGAACCAATATTTCATGGCTTTTGTATACAGAAATTTAAAATGATCAACTTCATTTTGAGTCCCACAAGAACTTTTGTTGTGCTAAGTACCATAAAATCTGTTCATGAGTTACATGTAAGGTCTTCCCGACTCAAACTTTTTCTGTACCAAATTATGCTAAAGTCTAAATGAAAAGTTGATGTCTCATCATCAAACTGATTGAAAGTCATATTTCTTAGGTCTTCACAAGTGATTGCAGTGTATCCTGGTCCCTTAAAAGGCAGGTCTTGAACACCCCCTGATGTTCCATGGCCCTGCATTCTGTTGACCACAGATAACTAACCCTGGATCCGAACGTTTCTGGAACTGTGAATCTGTGGGCTTGCTATTTCTCTATGAGGTCATAAGAAAGAACACTAGTTGAGGTAATCAAACAAGATGAGTTTACTGAAAGGAACTGATGTTTTGCTGACTGAAAAGAACTTGTAAGAATTCACTAGATGTCAGGTTTTTATTTCTTTTATTCTTTTTAATTGCTGAATACTAAAATCATGTCAACTTTTTATATTAATGCATGATGAAAATAACTAGATCTCTTGCTGTGAGACAAATAAGTGAATTAAAATTAGTGAATTCTTCCACAGGTTCAGCAGAATAAATTATATTTCCCATATTCACTTAAGATGAACTTAAATATTTTGAAATTTTTAAATGAATCACAGTAGAATTTTTCACATTTAAATATATATTTTGCAATAAATTATGAATAATAGTAATGTTATGAAGTGCTTAGATTGGGTCAAGGCATGATGGAAGGAGTTTACACATCACAAGAGGAGTTAACACGTTTTATGATAGCAACAGTAATATCTTTTTTAATCATCTATCTGAATTATTCATTTAAAGACAGCAAAAACTTAATAAATTTAGAATAGATGTATGATTAATTTCACAAATTACATACATTTATGACCAAAAAAGGTGGGATTTTAATGGAATAATAACTAGCACTACTGGAGATTGCTGACTACAATTTGCTCAGCTGGGCCTAAAATAGAGAAACTTGTCTTGAGAAATAAAGTTAGAAAATGTTCATTCAGTGGCCATAACTATTTGAATAATGATGTGGAATGCGTAAAATACAACTCAGTCCAGGTCTCATCAGCATAAAGATGTAGATCAAATATAGTTGAAATTCTATAATCTTTGGTCGAGTGATTCTGCAGATACCAAAGTAAGGAGAGCAGGCAATCAGGATCATAACTCTTCAAAATGATAAAGTGGAATGCTGGAAATTAAATTAATTTCAAAATCCTGTCAATATAAAATGGCAGGTCAAATTTGTTTGTTGAAATCTACAATCCCTGATAAACTAATGCTGCTGAAACCAAAATCAGGAGGGCATGTCAGCAGGGCTATAATTACTCAAAATGAAAATGGGAAATGTTGGATATTAAATTTATTTCAAGACCTCATCATTATAAAGATGTCTGCCAAATTTGGTTTAAATCAAAGAATCCCTGCTAAAGTACAAACTAATGCTCTGGAAACTTAAGTCAGCACAGGAAATACACATGTCTCGGTGTGGCAGTGATTGGGCCATAACTCTTACATACATTGTGACCCTGCTATAGCACGCTCCGTTATATCACGAATTTGGATATAACATGGTTCTGGCATGGGTCCTGAAACTTCATATGTACTTTTCTCCTACATTATTTTCTTTTATTTCCAAAAGTATGAAAGTTTATTATCATTTTTTGGGAAGAGATCGTGAATCAATTCTTATATAAGATGACCACGGTGTAGCTCCTGCGATTTCACGTACATGTATTTTTTCTCAATGTCGCAAATTGCAATTTATATTCCTTAATGGTGACAAAATATATCATCTGACGATTTTTTCCCCCACATTATTTACTGTTTAAACTTGTATGTACAACCTTGGGTTTAGAGTGAAGAAATTCAAAGGCATGATGCCTCTGAATTTCTTGATGGAAGGAAGCCGCAAACTTTATATAAAATGCACTGGAATTTATCTACTGTTAGATAAACAAATTGTTCATATTGACAAACCATGTTAACAGTGCATCGTTATGTCATAATCCGCTTATTCTGGCATCTGGCCCGAGTACTTTATGTTGTGAGATCTTGGCACTTTATTTTTAAACATTTCTGGTAGCAGAGATCAACCGGATAAGGCCTTATCTCATGGATCTTTCAGACAAAATAGTGTCAGATTATCGGCCACTCGCTTGTAATTAATATATTTATTTTGACTGACCTCTGTGTGTGGATGATAAGTAAAATTTCTCTTCATTTTCATAGAATTAAATCCTTCGGAACACTCATATTTTATGTAGTAATCCCTGTCAGAACAGAACACGTGTATTCATCGTCTGTTGGCCTTTTTTAAAAAAATATTTCTGACGCATGCGTGAAAGGCAGGATCACTCCACTACCAGAAATGTCGTGACCCCCCCTCCTAAAAAAACCGAGATCAACTTGTTGATCTATTTATGTGACTGGGACTAGCTACAGTCTACCAACTTTTGAAGGCAGGAAAAGTAACTGCTACAATTGACCAAATGATGGCTAATTCCTTTTGTTTTTAAAATATACCCAGAAAAAAAATAGGTTTGCTGAAACTTCGAAGAAAATTTTGAAGCACCAAAGCAAATAAAAATAAAATCAGTCTCCAATCAATGCTGCCACAACAAGAAACGGACATCTGTTTGGTCCTTCAGTGGTAACTAAAGAAAAACATGCATCCTTCATCAAAGAAAGCCGACCCCAATCTTCAAAAAAAAAACCAAATAAACTTTCATCAAAGGAAATCAGCACCAAACTTAAAGGAAATCAGCACCAAACTTAAATAAAAGCAATGGAATCTGATAGATTGCTGCACTTTCCAAAGTGATTAGAACACGTTTATTGTGCCACAAAAGTTTAATTTTTGCAGGGAAAAAATATGCTTAAGGTTGCTACCAATGGTGGCATAAAACAAAAATTAAATTTCCAATCATTTGAAACCATAGATATATGGCCATCAAGTTAATTGAAGAAGGGGTATCTTGCAAAGATGTTTGTTAAACTTTTTAATTTGTCCAAGTTTTAATTTCCCTATCAACAGTCTCATCCCCTGGGTAGCCTTGGCAAGATGATACTGGTTCCAGCTGACCAAACTAGAGGCCAATTTAAGTACACGTACATGTAGCCTTGTGTTACCTGAGACAATTTGCAGTGAATTAAGTGACAACTGTATATAAATCAAAATGAGGACCACCATTTTTATTAATAAATATGTATTATTGGTGTTTTCTAATGGGATCTGAGTCATACATGAAGTTTATAGCATGTGATCTATATTCAAATTCATGGATTTATTATATACAAGTACAGTACTTAACGGATTATAGACTGAAATACACAAATGTAAGTTGTCAATATACAAGTGTTTTTCAGACTAGTTTGTCTTCATTTAATCACCAGCACATATTTTTGCACCCGCTTTTATTCCCCCCACCCCGCCTGACATATTTTAGATAAATGCATCATTTTCTTCAGCTAATTGACTTGGTTATAACACGGTTCGGTCCATAATATGGTTGGGTTCTATGGACCCCAACTACCGTGCTATAACAGGGTCACATTGTATGTTGTGGAATACTAGAAATGTCAATATAAAAGTGCATGCTAAATTTGATTTAAAGTAAACAATCCTAAGTTAAATAATGCTGCAGAGTCCAAAATTGTAGGGATGGATAACTCCTGTAAATGACCTTGTTGAACACTTAAAATCAACCTCATTCAGTCTTGTCAATACAAACCTACATGTCAAACTTAGCTGAAATAATACCCTCCTCCCCAAATCTTGTGGAACACTGGATATCAAACTCCTTCAAAGACGCATCTAAAAAAAACCCCCACAATTCAAGTTTGACTGAAAACCAAGAAACCCTGGTAAACTAATGCTGCATAAAGCAAAGTCGGGAGGACTGGCAATCAGGGGCTGTAACTCCTGTAAATGACACTGAATGCTGATTGTCTCAATCTGGTGTCATGATCCTGTAAATGACACAGATAGATGGAAATCTAACTCTATTGAGGTCTTACCAATATTGAGAATTTGGTTAAAATTCAATAATTACCAGTAAAGATATCTTGCATAAACCAAACTGTTCATGGATGGTCAGACACAGATGGATGGAAGGACAGAGACACGAGTACTATAGGGATCCACAGACATTGTCAAGTGGGGCTCTAATAAAAAACTATTTTAAAGAAATAAAGTCACCTCTGAATATTTATTTCAGATACCTTTTGTATAGTGCATTATTACACAATCATAAGCATATCATTTATGGGACAAAACGAGGCTTTTCTGGAAAATAAGTTGGAAGATTAACTCTTTTTTGATATGGTTCATATGGATCATCCACATAAAATCTCTTTCTCTTCCAAAACTTTGTGGTCATCTTGTCTAAAAGCTTGCATTGAGTTCTGTTACAAAAGACGTGTTGTCGTAACTCCCTCTTTTGTTCAGGGGATTGTTTGTACACTTTCTTGTATCTTCCTGCACGTGGCCGTATCCAGGCTCCCCAGTCTAATCGGAAAAATCTGTGTGTGACAGCCCTGACATTGGCAGGCTTTCCTTTTCTTCTACTAAAACGAACTTTTGTTCTACTGCTATTGATGAAAGGGAGACAACTCTGTAATAAGGACCTACAAAAAAGAAAAGCACTGTTTATAAGGTATACAAAATGAATATAACTCCTTTAATACTCTTGCTTCTATATATTAAAATTACAATTTATAATGCGGAAAACTGTTTTGGTAAGGATAATCTTATTATTAACAGTGTCAGAAACAAATTCAAAATTGAGTTTCTCATATTCCTGAAATCGCATAAGAAATTTGATACCAACTCCTTTCTCTTTAGATCCATTTTAAATTTCGGCTTATTTTTGCTTGTTTTTTCAAATCAGAGTTAAACAATCTGTAATTTCGAATATTTCTGTCAGCATACTCCTGAGATCATCTGCATTTTGTTCACTGAAAAGTCTGGCACTTTTATTGCAAAATAACGGCATATATCAAGATACATCAAGCGATATTAAATGGTAAGCCATTTCTTTAAAAAAAATCTGAAAAATTATATTATTCACTCCAGGATTTATATGACAGTAATTATCAGGCACAATTACAATCTACCTGAGAATTATATTGAATCATGTTATAACTTAAAAATATCAAACCATACCTTTTGCTCTGTTTTCACAAACTGTTATAATTGGGAAAAATGTAGTTATCAACGATGAGTGCAATGTTAAGTCCTTGCTATATTTAAGACAGATCAGCCTAATGTTCAGGATAAACTGCAAAAGTGTGAGGTGGACCCTTGAGCACATATAAAAAGTAGTAAGCACATATATATTATATAACCATGTAAGATATCTACTGCCGTAAAGGTTGCAATAAAAAAAGGGGAATAAAAGGCCCTGAATAAAGCAAATGTCCTTTGTAGATTATAGATTTTTTCCTTGTTTTATTATATGCCAAACCTTCCACAATAACCTTCTAATATAAGTGTATATATATTTGGATGGTGTAATGCAGGTCGGCAGTTTGATTATCATTTAAATATACTTAATTATTATTATTATTATTATTATTCATAATTTTACCATTATGATAAAAAAATATCAACCAATAACTTTAAAATATTATTTCTATTTTTGCTAGTATCTGTCATTTACTCTTTTGTTCATTCTAATATTTTAATTATCACTTAGATTCTATTGCATGTGTTAACAGTTCTTTTGTCTTCTATAATAATAATAATAGTAATGTGAAAATTGTCTTTTTAAGTGAAGTAATCAAGGCACAAACATTCCACATACAACTTAAATATGAATACACTATTTAAAAGACACCTGTTGTGACTGCATTTTTGTGAAATGTTCAGCATACAATAAAAAACGTTTAAAAAATCCATACCAAACTTACAATGCATTTAAGATACTGTGCTATCATCTCACTCTATTTTCATTGATGCCTCTGGAGTGGCAGGCATGTTGCATGGTGTAGACCATACTGCCTTTTTTCATCGTTTTCTTTTTTTGCCTACATAAAGATCCATTTTACACTTCTGCAGCTCACTAACTACATTAGGCTGCTCCATCTGCTAAAAATAATATGGATTTAACATTGTACTTGCCTTATATTTTTACCAAATTAAAACTGTCTGCAACTACAGAACAAGGTATAGTTTTAAAGTTATGAAGGGATTATATAATTATCAGTGAGACTAACTGTGCCAAAAAATTACTTAGTGCTATTGAAGGTCAGTTACAATTCATAATCAACCAAAAGCTGACTATAGATGTATACACAAGATACACTATTTGAAGATATTATCAGGCTGAGTTACAATGTAAAACAAAAATTTAAAAAATAAAAATAAAATGTAATTATATTGGACCGCCATATTCAAAACCAATGTAAACAAATTTCTTAACTCATTTATGCGCTAATTTAATGGTAGACACTGTTTTTGCTTAGACTCGGATGCAACAGCGACTACTGTGTAATGTAACAGGGACCTGGCATACATTAGTGTCTAATGTGTACTGTAACAGGGACCTGGCGTACATTAATGTCTGCTGTGTAAGTAGCAAGGACCTGCCTTACACTGGTGCCTGCTGTAAACTGTAACAGGGACCTGCCTTACATTAGTATCTGCTGTGTACTATAACAGGGACCTGCCGTACATTAGTGCCTGCTGTGTACTGTAACAAGGACCTGGCTTACATTTGTGCTGGCTGTGTACTCTAACAGGGACCTGGCTTACATTTGTGCCTGCTGTGTACTGTAACAGGAACCTGGCTTACATACTGTTCTACTAATACAGCAGGGGCCCCAGGTTTTTCCAAGTGGTCTAAAGCACTCAACTTTAATGATCTCTGCCATCTCACCTCTGTCCACTTGGGTCCAGTCTCAGACTCTGCCAGTGTGGGTATGTGGGAAAGCTGCCAATAGCTTCCCATAGGTCAGGTGTTCTTATGGGGTTTTCTCAGGTTCTTCCTACACCAGTTATATTGGCCACCATATACAGCCTATCATGTGCTGAAAAATGGCCTTAAAACCACAAGAAGAAGAAGAGATACAGCATTTTCTGTACATCATACAACTTGATTAAATTTAGCATTGAAACAAATAAAGAAGGAAATCAATATTTAAAAACTAATAACTCTTTCTTTTAGTGATGATTACATCACAATCTTAGTTGATAAAGATGTCTTTTTGTTATTTTGTGACAAAGAAACAACTTACACAATACAGTTACAACTGTACAGTTACAGTACAAAGAAACAACTTACACAATACAGTTACAACTCACACAATACAGTTACAACTTACACAATACAGTTTAGCTTGATCACTTGTATTTTAGTCTTAGGAATAAAACTTTATGCAATTCAAGACGGTAACCTCTCTTACATGTAACCATGGTGACTCATTGTTTAAGGTAGTTGATTCCTGATCAAAAGAATGGGGTGGGAACTGATTCCCATCATCAGATCGGCCTGGATCGTTAACTCTGGTTTGTCCTCAGGCAAGACATGTTATTTACCATGGTGTGATATAACCTTGAAAATACTGCTATGTCAAACAACACCAAAATCAAACCAAACCAACTCTCCCTCTTTCAGACTGGGCATGTTGAGTGATGATTGTCTGGGGGTTTGAAATATATAAATTCTCAATTATCATTGCCTGATAACTTAATTAAATCGATTTTCTTTCATGCGTATACACAGGTTCTATGGAATCCAGTGTCTCAACTTCTTGAAAATGCTTGTTGGCCAGTATTTTTAACTATCAAAAAACTCTAACACAAAACCTGAATTGTTGCCACTTCCACCATCGCTGGAAAAGTTACTACTATCTCACCTTACTTATATGTGTGGGACAAAAAGAAAGTACACACATTTATGCAAGTGTGCACATGAAATATTTAAATTCATTTATGTAGTTTAGTTACTTAGTTACTTTAGTATGTAAAACCATTATTTTGCAATGCCTAAACAATCTCTCTCTTAAGTATGAAATGAATCTTCGCTTTCTTCAGTTTATTTTTTGCAAACTGGAAAATGTGTAGTTATCTAAGTTACTGTACTGAATATCACCACTAATATTAAAATTGTAATTGTTGATATTTCTTATGGAAAAGACATTTTATAGTAAATTATTTTCCTCTAAGAACATTATCCCAATCAAATTAAGATTAGTAAATAAACTTGGCTAACTTTCATCCAGCTCTCTGGGAAAGATAAAAAAAATGGTGCCTTTCCAATCTACCGGTATATATCATATAGGCAATATAAATCTACTGGAAGATATTCTTTCAGATACTATTATAATTATTCCCACTCCCCAACACTAGGTGGCCACCTGTATGCCAGATATATTATGGTATTCAGTTAAGTGTCAACAAAACATCAATGAGAATGCTCGCTTTTGCTCGGAGGTGTTGAAGGGCTTCATGTTAATGTGATCAGGTACGTTTCTTTAAGAAACATAATTTACTGTAGATTTCCTTTCTGTGATGGGGTATATCACTTAAATGTTAGGAGAACAGATTAAAGAATGAAGAAATGCATGAGCTTCCAATTTCTAAAATAGATTTCCTTTGAGGGAAATAAGGCTGCAGTCCCTACATGATGGATAAAACTACTTCCCTTATTAAAAGGCAACACAAATGAAGGTCATGTGACACATGACAAGGCAATGAGAAACTCATTTTATTTCTTACCAAGAGAAATTCCAGGTGATTCAGCAAAAGATATAAACCCATACCTCTGAGGAGGTTGTGCTGTCATTAATGGGGTCTGGTTGTTGACGGGGCTGCATTCACTGGATCCAGCAGATGAAATCCCTGTCTCTTTGATGCGAAATCTTGATGACAGATGCTTGAGAAGACAGACTGTGCATGCCAGCTGATGATTTCAACAATGTACTGGACTGAAATATTGTATTCGAATATGATGTTCAAAGATAACTTGAATCTTGTGTGCTTAAGTCTTTTTGAGGCATACCTGATTTGGTGAAATATCAGGGTATGCTAAGCATATCAACTACTTAAGCCAGGATGCCAAGGCTTGTGCAGTAAGTCCTATTTCCTGGCCTTTACTAGAAAGATGAGACATATGGTCCCCAAGAATATTTTCAAGTAGTGATGACAGCAAACACTGGGTTTTGCAGAGTTGCTTCACTTAATGAATTTGTTGACAGCGATCGAATTATCACCTTTGATATCCCACAGAAAGTAAGCTATGAAGCTATGTTTGTATTTTGTGGGTTTATTAACATTTTCATGACATAACAGGCTATATATGGTGGCCAGTATATTTGGTGGAGGAAGACTCTGGGAAGAACCACTGACCCACGGGAAGAAAATGGCAAGCTTTCTCACATACCCATGTAAGTTGGAGTCAAGACTCCAACCCACAAAGACAGAGGTGAGCTGTGTGAATGATCAATAGACCACATGACCACCTGGGGCCCCTGAAAGCCATAAAGCTGGGCATAGCCTGGGGATCTACCGAAAGGGCATTCAGTTAATTCATCCTGCATGCTCAAACCAGGGCTGTCAGAAAGCGTTCTAATAAGATAGTATCTTCAAAATGGTTCTAGCAAAGGGATCGAACATGACCGAGTTGAGCCATGTCAGAACCCAAGATTCCATATGGAAAACAAGGTCAATGACTGGAGCCAATTCAGGTCGAAACTGGCAAGTCTGACATGTCCATAGTGTGACCTACATCATCTTTACCATGATGCTTGAATGTGTCCAAAATCACGGCAGGACAGTCCTTGATAGTAATAGGAGTGAACATTCTTCTCAAAAGCTAGAGAAAAATTGTTGAGGAAGCTGTGAGACTGATGCCTGCAAAGGGACAATGTTGTTGCCCTTTTTGAAGATCATCAAAATATGACACTCCCTTTATATGCCTTCGAAGTAGAGGGCCTCCTAGTCCTCTCCATGACTGAAAAGGGCCGATTTCCTCTCTGTGCAAAGCTCTTCTTACAAGAGCCAGATCTGTGAAAGAAGACTTCTGGGATGAGATAGGTTGGTTGAGCAAGTTGGGTATCACCAGAATTTTCTTGCTAATGCTTATCATTAGTTTCAGTAGATCAGTCACCCATCTCTGAGTGTATATCAAGACCACATTACATGTTTGACCCCCTATTTTCTGGATTATTCTGGGATCAGGACAGTTGTGGAATGCTAAGTCCCAATCTCTGTTGCAATTGATTTACAGTGCATTTATGATCATTGCTTCTGGGTACAGGACTGTACAGATGAAGGTGGACTGTTTGTGGTTCTACATTATTACAAAGAAATCTGTCATTGGATGGCCCCAAAGTGTGCAGATACCACCTGGTATGAAGAGCTTGGCCCCTTCTCGACAATGAGCTGGTCAGGACACTGTGCGTGCTGGAAAATGTGTCTGACTTTGACCATAATCTCATGCTGGGAGCACTTGCACATAAAATGCTAGACCAGAACACAGATGTCAGGTGGTTTGGTATCCCCACCCATTTGAAGACATAGTTCACCATCACTGAATTGTTAGGTATTTACAGGGGTTATTATCCCCAAAGCTGATCCTTCCAGGAATGAGCAACATTGATTATGACCTCCATTTCAAGATGGTTAAGGGCTTTCTCTTCCACAGATTTGTGCAGTTGGGCAACCATACAGACTATAATCTCCTTTTGGGGTTGTTCCAGAGGAATTCTTGCTTTTTAGCCATTCTCTCTTTTACCACTGATACTGGAAAGTTCATGTTCATTTTCTGTAGCCACAGAAAATGAACATGAAATTCAAGATGTCACAATTTGTTCTGTTTCTAAGGAACCAACTTTCTGTTTTCATTTTATGTATCCCTCAGCCATTATATTTGGGGAACTTGCAATATGCGATTCCATGGACAAGTTGTGAAAATTTGTAAACCCATCAAAAAAACCCCCACAGTTGAGTAGTTCTCAAAATACTTAGAGCAGAAAGTGTACAAACCTCACAGTCTCTCCTGGGTAATACTGGTACTTCAATCTTTTGTGTGAATTTTCCCAGCATTTCTGGTGCTGTTTTAGTCTCTTCTCTTGATCATATTTGTGATCCCAATCTCTCTCGACCTCTAAATTGTGCCATTCATCTTGCAAGTACTCAATGTGGTGACAACTGCCGCAGCACAATTTATTGAATGTTTATCAGTGACGATATAATTAATACATTATTCAGTATACTTTTGGATTACTCATCAAGTCAGCAAATACAAACATTTCTAATTCTTCAATACTAGCCTGAGACCCTAAATCTTTTTAATACCAGTGCTTGGAGAGTACACCAGGCTAGTTCCACATGCATGAAGAATGTTTTGACAATAATCACTAATTTACTTGATGAGTGGTTTAAACCTGACCATTTCTGCTGCATGTATTTTTTTTACCTCATCAATTGCAGACTGTTGGTTGGTATTCAATTAACACAATAAACAGATTAATTAATCATTAAAGGAATTTTCATACTCATGACCATTTCTTAACTGTTCTGATAGCGACAAGAGGTAGTTTTCACTCTTCCAATGTATTAATGACTAATGGTGTTTAGTCATCCATCAACAAAAGCAGGACTGTGGATTAGCATTAATTTCAAACCATATAAACAGAGTACATGATTAATTCCTAATGATACAGAGTTTTGGCCATATATGGGATTAGGAGTCTAGAGGGAAACAGATAGTTTAACATAGCAACACCTGCATTTGGAAACTATCACTTAATGGATTTTGTTCATTTTCATTAAAAATAATCATTGAGCAATTCAGACATTTAATTACTGATTGGTGCATCTGTATCACATTAAAGGTAAAAACATTCCTTGTTTGCATTTTTTGTGTTGGTTTTGGCTGCAACACTGAGAGGCATGTGGCAACTGACTCCATGAAAAGAAGCCACTAGAGTTAGCCAGGGTTTGCATTTCGTCAGACAGGCAATCATGGAACTCCTTAATCTTAACCCATTGAGCTGTCAAAATGTGGGAGCAAAATCTCCTGTCATCTTTGAGTCTGTTCAAGAGAAATGTGATCAAAGACAGGGTATAAACTCCCTCAAAGTCAACAACGGTGCCATTGTCTCCTGGACAAGTCCTGAGACTCCAGCAGTGACTGGGCTTGGTGAAATATGGATGCATCCAATGCACACCATCCTTCGGCTTCCAACTGCATTGATACCATTGTAGCAGAAGATATGGTTCTAGAAATCTTGGAGGGGCTTTAGATGTATTCTTAGGGTGAGGGCTCAAAATATAAGAGTCTGTAGGTTTGGACTTTGCCCATCTCTCTCTGCCCTGTCGTCTTTTCTGTAAGACAGTGTCATCTGTGATCTTAAATATTTGTCACTTCAAACATTCGAAAGCCATTGTATAACTGAAATGACAATGAAAACATGAAAGTGGAAACTATATCAATGACAGCAATGAAAAAAGTGTAAATCAAAGCTGTGTCTGCAAGCAAAATGGACACACAAAAAAAGTCTCAATGATACCTTGTACAACTACAAGATTAGAGACAAAGTCCACCAAATTTGAAAAGTATGCATAAATATCAATTAAAAATGAAGAAAGAAAAGGTTACCAAAGTAGCCTTAATTATAAATGCTATAATGACTGTACTTTCGGGAGTACAGAATTAATGGTGAATTCTGATGCATATTGTGATGAAATGCGATGCTGATAAGTGAAAGCATAAACTTAGCAGTTTATTTACTAGCACTGATGTGACAAGATAATGTATTTATTTAAGAAATAAATGCATATATCAAATTATAAATCTTTTTCTCACTACTTTTCTGTTTTAAACCTGCATACAGGTCTTCTGTGCTCTCTCTCTCTCTGAACCTACAGTTTAAGAAAACACACATGTAAATACATTACTATCGATAATGGCATCTTTATTAATGGGGTTTGAATCTGTTAATGCTTTTGCTTCAGGCAGACAAATGTTCTGAAGATAACTATGTTTTACTGAGACATTAGAGCATGTATAATTTCTTTTTGTTAAAATAGTGGCCATTGGTACATTCAAATTATTCCCATTCAATATCCAGAACTGTTTATACAGGTTTGGCAAAAGTTTTTCCATACATTGTGAAAATATGAGTATGGATTTGTAATGGCTTCATTAATTGTGCACAAGGTTTTAATAATATGTAACTTCTCTATCTTTGCAAAGAAATTCTGTAATTTGATACTTTAAACTGTCTTTTGTGTTTTTTTTTTAAAACAATGATTTCACAGATGCGCAGTTATATGTGACCACTTACAATCAGATGACAAAAGATACTTATTATACAATATTAAACAAATTTTTATTCAAATTTTTGTCGTATGGATTAAAATTTTCGGTAATTCATAAGTGTACATTTTGCCAATTTTTACATGCATAGATTTTAGCACTTTTTTCTCAAAATATACCATATTTTAAGTAACTGAGTTTAGAATTCTGAACTTTTGGTTGATAAAGATACTTTGTATGAAGCTCACATGCTTCAAAGCTTTTAAAGATTCTTTATTGCCAATTTTTCAAATGAATTCTATGTGACTGAAGAAGTACATTTACTCCTACAACATTGAAACTATTAAGTTATGATATGTTAAATAAAGGAAATTATTTGATTATGCTTTGTATTCAGTTTGCAGTATGAAAACCGATTTGCTAGGCCTATACTAATATCTCCACCATGACTTTGCGATGTGGCTCGACGTAGATGTGTAATGTGTGGCAATTCTCCACAAAGAAATATAGCTGACTTCTGAAGTTTGCAGTGTGGCAAAATGAAGGGCTTTTCCTTATCCTCTAGATGTTTTCTATATCACCACTGCAATGCATGAAGCTAAAAAAAACCCCAAAAAACAAACAAAAACCCAAGAGTACCATGAACAGCACAATTGATAACTGACATTTCTGTGCACAAACCATTTTTCTTCTTTTGGTAAACATGGCCTTGAACTTTGACCATTTGAAAGCAAAATCAATAGGTTTCTTCAATACAGCAAGTGCAAGACGTGCACAAAGCTTGGTCCAGGTTGAACTAATGTTATTATGTAAAACCTTTCAGTCACAGTGACCTTGAAATTTGACCTCACTAAAAATTGACAGGCTTCTTCATTACCCTGAAAGCTTGCCATCCACAACATTTAGTACCCACAGATGATGGAGAACTGAAATTACTGTGTGAAAACCATTTTTCTTCTTTTAGTCACACAGACCAAGAACTTTTGAATTTTGACCCTAAAACTGAAAGCGTTTCTTTCTTACCCCATGTGCAAGTCAGCCATAAACAGTAGATGGTGGAGAACTCAAAATATCATGTGAAACCATTTTTCTTCCTTCACTTTTTCAGTTACAGCGACTGCTCCAGTGGCCTAATGGTCAGAGTGTCTACCTCAGATGCGGAAGGTTGTGGGTTTGAACCTCAGCCGAGTCATACCAAAGGGTTATTAAAATGGTACTAACAGCTGCCTCACCAGATGCTCAGCATTAAGAGGTAGTGTTAGGATTGGTTGGCCTGGTGTCAGGATAATGTGACTGGGTGGGACATGATGCTACATGTCTGTGGCATATGCCCCAATGCTAGACATCACTATAAACTGCAGACATCATAGTAATATGACTGAAAATTTGTTAAAGTTATGTTAAAAATCCAAATCACACACACATTCTTTCAGTTACAATTACCATGACTAATGAATGCAAAGTCAATATGGTTCATCCTTACCCAGGTGCAAGATATCCACAAACTTTGTTAACTGTTGATGATGGACAACTAGAGCTGTTGTCTGGAAATGAAACTGTTAAGAGGCAGTCATCATAACATATGCTCTGCCTTTTGGTAGGTGTGTAAAAAAAACATGTGAGATACACTTTAATTTGCCCCCTTTATAACGTATCCATAACTTTTACGTCACAAATGGAAAATTCCATAAAAAGGACAGGAAACTGTATTATTGTTAATCACCACTTTTAAATGATTTTATTGTTCCACTGAATTACCCTGATCTCAGTAGAGGATTAGTCCCCACTGAAGAACCAATGGCTGAAATCCCATGTGGATGGGAAATATGCAGACTAGCACAGTTTCTGCTTGTGGAGAAACTGACAGCTTGAGGTTGAAAACTCCGATTTGGAATACTCTTCCACCCAACAGGTCCAGTTCCATTAATAATTCCTTTTAGGATTTGGCAACCAAGACCTGAAATTATAAAACCTGAAAATGAGGATTATTACATCAGTAATACGAACACTATGAAATAACCTGTTTTTCCGTCAAATTAAGTTCACAGATTTTCACAAAATGCCTGCATTTCACTTAGGCTTTATCTCTTTATTACCTGAAGTATGCCAAATTGAATGGTCTATCAACTGATTACCTATATGTATGTACCACATTACAAGTTTAATCTCTTGATTACATGAAGTACATGTATAGCTACAATGTATGTTTTATCTCTTGATTACATGAAATATGCCATATTATATGCTTTATCTCCTGATTATATGAAGTATGCCATACTATGTTTTGTTCTCATTACATGATGTGTGCCATACTGTATGTTTTATCTCCATTAAGTGCCCCATACTGTATGCTTTATCTCCTAATTACATAATGTACATGCATGCTATATTGTAGGGTTTATCTTTTATTGCATGAAGTGTGCCATATTTTTTTGTTCACTCCTCATTACATGATGTCATTCTGAAATTATTTTTAAAGTAGTATATGATGGAAAAAAAAATTGCTCACAGTAAATTTGCCAGAAATTATATGTTGCTGATACATGTACACCAAAATGACATTTCCACAAACATTTAATGATGATAACATATTGTTATTTACAATACATTTTTCTTATTTATCACCATTTCATTTTAAGGACACAATTCTGATCTATAATTTATATATTTCTCAGCCTTTATATATTAGTGGTATGCAAATAACTCATATAAAAGACAAACAAAGAGTAGCATGCCAATGATGTCCTTCCAAAAATACAGTGGCATCCTGAATGCTGAGAAGACTTTCAAAGAAAGTAAAATAATGATAAATGAAGCCAAAACCTAACTGAATATGGCTGCTTTCTGACTGAATTTTTGTTATCACACACAGTAATTGTTTTTGTTTAAATGATGATTCATATAACTATTGTTACTGAAAGTACACAAAGTATTTCAATTATCTTACTTCTGTAGATTCTGATTTAGGATTTCCAAAGTGATGCACAGAATGCAATATTGTAAAATCTACAACTGGAATTTTTCCAAAAATTTCAGAATGGTGAGATAATTACTAGGGAGAGAACTGACATGTCACCAGTTTTCTAGAGGAAAGACCACAGTGATATATGGTAACTGACCTTTGTTTAAGAGATGAAAAGTTATCTCCTCTTACTTTAAGCTGTGAAGTAGAAACATGCAATAACGTGGTCAATGTGTGATGTATTTAACATCAAATCCATATGATAAAATTTACATTCTATCTGATAATGAACATTCAGTTAAAACTGTATTTATAGAAGGAATATACAAATAGAATACAGTATGAAATATGTCAGAAATTGATACATTCCTTATTTGGAAACACTGCAAGTATTTCTTTTGTCATTAATTCATATAATTCTTGCCTCAATCATAACTAGGTAAATATGCTAATGGTATTTTCAATTTGCTCCATTTAACTAAATTAATCATCAAAGTTTTGCTCGTGTTACCCTGACAGACTTCTGTATGAAAACTTTTACAACTAGTCTGTTTTTAACTGATTAAAAACAAAACAGGTACACGCATCTACAATTTTATCTTTTAAAAGTGAAAATGGTATGACACAGCTGTTGAAAATGTATCTAAGCAAGTAAAATAATGTATAGTACATTTTTTATTTTCTGCAACAGTTTCACATATTTTTCAGAATTACTTTGTACAACAAAAACACAATTCAGCTGCACATCCCTTTTCACAAGCAATATATACTGAAATAACCCCATCTTGTAAAACATCCCCCTGCTACAGAAATGACAATGATGAAAAATGAAAATGAAATTGGTGATAGGAGTGAATTGACTAGGCAAATGGGTCCACAATAGATGGGGACCAAAGCCAACAGGATATCTCCATCCCAACAGTAGAAATCCTGACATCAAAGTCCAGCATCAGAGTTGGATGCTGGAATGTCCACACACTTTACCAGATGGGAAAGCTTGAGCAGACTATCAGT
Organism: Megalonaias nervosa; assembly: GCA_016617855.1. NCBI lineage: Eukaryota > Metazoa > Mollusca > Bivalvia > Unionida > Unionidae > Megalonaias > Megalonaias nervosa. The sequence continues at coordinate 126,200 of JAECUM010012320.1, forward strand.
GAAATGCAAAACAGCAACATGTGCCTCCTTGGATTGATAGAGGCCAGATAGATTGGAGCTGGAAAATGATATTTATCTACTGGGAACATCAATATTTGCCCAGTAAGCAACAAGGACAACCATCAAAGCAGAGTGAAACTTATTGTCAAGAAAGAAAAAGACTGCACTCTTGTTCAATGGAAACTAATAAATGAGAGATTGCTGTGTGTAAGGCTAAACTCAAAATTCACCAAGCTCTCTATTGTGGTTGGATATACCGCCACAGAAAATGCTGAAGAGGAAGTTAAAGACAACTTCTATGAGAGTCTTAGAAATGCAAAAGTAGGAGACAAAAAAATGAGGACTGGGAGAGGACCATGGGAAAGCACAGAATGGGCAATATGAATGACAATGGAGACAGGCTCTCTGCCTTCTGTAAGGAGAACTACTTGGTCATCAGCCACACACTCTTTGCATATAAAGATATTCACAAACTGACCTGGAGATCACCAGATGGGAAGACACAAGTCAGATTGACCACATCATCATCAATGTCACATGAACAGGATCTATGAAGGATGTGAGGGGGATCAGAAATGCTGATGTTGGCATTGACCACAATCTCTTGGTGGCAAAACCAGAGCTGTAGATCTCCAAAATCATCATCTAAACGTCTCCAAATTCCATGACCCCAAGATCAAGTCAGAGTTCAATAAAGTCATCAAAAACAGATTCAGTACTCTTAAAAGATGAGACAGAGCTCACAATATACAACTTTTAACATGGCAATGGAGGAAGCAAGGAAAATGGTGCTTGGCTACACAAAAATCAAGAGGTCGGAATGGATCTCAAAAACAGCCTGGATAAAGATTGAGGAATCGAGGATTACAAGGAGAGTCAAAGGACACTCTGGGCAACATCAGGACCTTCTTGCAAAAGATACAGAAGGCACAACCATCTCAGGTAAGAAACAGAAACTGGAATGTTGGAAACAGCACTTTCAAATCATACTAAACAGAAAAGACCACACAACAATCGCAGACATCTCCAAAGCTGAAGTACCTGTAGATCTTGATATCTGCCTTGATGACATCAAAGAAGAAGAGGTGAGGGAAGCAATCAGAAGTTTGAAATATGGCAAGGCACGTGGATCATGGAGTTTTTACATAAATGCTAAAAGCAGGTGAGGAAATCCCAAAGATCATGGGCCTGATTCTCCAAAAGATCTGGAACACGTAACATATATCTAAGGAATGGAAAATGGGCATAAGAGTAAATCTCCCAAAGAAAGACAAGCTTGGAATGGCAACAATTTGAGAGGCGTAATGCAAAATCTTCAGCCACATCATCTTAAAAAGAATCACAGCTGCCACTGAAGATTACACCATCCAAGAGAAAGCCAGTTTCTGAAAATTCAAGCCATGCATGGATAAGATCACTGTAGTGATTCTTGAACAATGCAATGAATGGAATATGTGGTGTTTGTCGACTCTTGAGAAAGCTTTCAACAGTTTTCAACAGGCATCACTTTGGAATATTTAAGGCATTAAGGCATCCCACAAAAAATGGTCAACATGCTCAGGGCACTATATGAGGATTTCCAATGTAGAGTTTTACACAACATCCACCTAACAATGTTTCAAGCTGCAGGTGGAGACCAATGCAAATACTGATGCTAAAGGACGAGGAATAGGCTGAAGATACTTGTCTTCTTTCCAGCTGGCACCAGGACAGAAGATTGAGGTTCTGGTAGAAAACACAAACAGCATCTGTTTCAAAGTTAACACAGACTTGACAAAATTCATGAAGATCAACTCCAGGGTCAGTCAGCCCATTACAGTCAACAACAACCCACTCCAAGAGGTTGAAGAATTCACTTATTTAGGCAGCAAGGTGTCAACAGATGGTGACTGTGGGAGGGAGGTGAACACAAATCAGCAAAGCAAACCACGCCTCTGCCATGCTTCAAACTATCTGGAGGTCAACAAATCTAAGCTTAGGACCAAGTTAAGAATCTTCAAAGGCAATATTCTCAATGTGCTGTTGTGTGGTTCTGAGTGCTGGAAAATGACAACTGAAATTAACATGAGGCTGGAAACATTCTAAACCACATGCCTCCATAGAATCAGAAGAATTTTATGGTCCAATGCCATCTTAATCAAAGAACCAGAATAACTGCTGGAGTGGAAACCATTGCATTGCAGATGATATCCATACGATAGAGATGATAAGGGCATGTATGCAGAATACCATCCACTACCCTACCCATGATAGCCCTTTGATGGACATCACTAGGAAATAGGAAAAGAGGCAGGCCATGAGAAACATGGCATCTCAAATACTGTAAAATGACCTGGGAAACAGCACCAAGGGTAGTCATGCTCCCTCAGTGACACCTCAGGCTCCATCCTGCATGGAGATGAATTAATGAAGGAATTAAATACCATGGAAATAATACTCATTCTTTGCTACAACATAAGCCCCCAAATATGTCTGAGAAATCCTCGATCAGTCTAGACAGCTGGAATGCAACTGATGGCATTATGGTTGTTGCTGATCTTGGTTTTTAATGACACTTTTTAACATATTATTGGCTATAATATGCTTTGAAAATGAGAGCCAAGTGCATTTTGCACACCGAGGCAGCTGACCCATGCTGGCCTGGATTGGTATTATATATGTGGCAGAGAACAACATGTTAATATAACCTAAATGGTGGTGGACTACCAAACTGGAGCCTATCTATTGGCCTTAAGGATTATTGGTAATGTACTATTCAGTACAGGTGGGTGGAGAATGGTACTCTGAGGAAATGGCTCAAACTTATGATAATTGTGATCAGGGGTCAGGCTAGGCTTGAATTTTAGGGAGAAGTGAATTCTCCTTTTGGACATGGCAGGGAGAAGCAAGAGCTGAACAAGGAGAAGTGGGAGCAGTGCAAGAATATGTATGTATGTATGTATGTATGTATGTATGTATGTATGTATGTATATATGTATGTATGTATGTATGCATGTATTGTTTTCATTCTCTTATGTGAATTATGCCCTCTATTTTCCAGCATGTATATTTACATTTAACACTGGTTTTAAGCAATATTTATTTTCAAGCAGAAAATTTTCAGAGTTGTATGTATATTATGAACACATTTAGTATGTGTTTAAAAACTTTAATATTCATATGCAGTGTATTTAGCCATATGACTTAAAAAGAGAACAGAAGCATTACATTGTAATGAATTTTAGCTGAGTAACTATCTTACAGTATTGTAATTGCAAGTCAGTAAAAAATGCTGAAACAACTACCCTTAATCAAGAATTTTGTTTTTACTTTCTGAAAGTTCAACTGCACTTGAAACGACTTAAAAAGTTGTCTGAAACAACCCCTGTTCCATGTACATGAGAGCAAATGCATATGTCTTTCTGATCATTTTGTTTGTCCTAATTTCTTTGTTGATGATACAACATTGCCATAACTGTTCATAGACAACAAACTGAAGAATTAAATTCCACATATGAATGAACAAAACACTTCTTTCCAACCAAATCAACACTGCCAATTTATAAATGCATCTATTTTTAGAAAGAGGGGTTTTCTTAATGTAGCCACTGACTTGATAGCTTCGGTTCGACAGTCCAATGATAGGATTCCAAATAAAAGGTTATATTATTAGTCTACGTACTTGTAGTAATATTAGGCATTGGTTAAACAGTATTTCCTTCGCTCTTTTCTTTTCTTTATATTTTCACAAAAGTGAGCGAAGTCAGAAGACAACTTTGACCTTACAGCGCCCATCGAATTCAACAACATAGCATTGTCCTATACATTTCTGACCTACATAATTGGATTTTAAAACTAAATCTTCAAATAACATTATATTCTGACACTGTTTTCTATGAAATGTATATTTTCCCTAATATATTTACCCAATGGTTTATGAAAATAGACAGTCTAATAGAGTGATTCTTCCTGACAGAGCAATGTCCACCATTATTTTCCTATGACAGTTTCACTTGTGGTTCCATACTGACTTTATGAAGAATATAATGTACATGCAGCAGTTAAATATTCATTTTACCGAATCTATTCTTAAAACACAAGTTGCTATTTACATACTACTGTTTAAGTTTTGAAACACAAGTATGAATGTTTTTATCATCAAAGATAACTTGCGGAAATTGGGCAGTGATAAGCCTGGATCAAATTTACTCAGGAGGGGGTTAATAGTCAGTCAGGTATCAAAACACATGCCTGTGAATGTGCAAGAGTTTGTCTGTCAGCTCAGCTGATATCAACACCATGTATTTGATGGCATGAAGTCTACATCTCACCCTGAGCTATAACATAAAACAGGAACCAACTTGGCTAAGAAGGAGCATCTCATAAACTACCATCATTCAATGTACCACTAAAAAAAATCACAGGGCAAAGTCATTTTCACTTTCCTAACAGAAGGCAAAGTTTACTCTTATAGGCGACTTAGTCACTCATTTCGCCTGGTAACGTGACACCTGGTGATGTGCCAGTTCTTTCAATTAAGTATCATGCAACATTCAGCAATGGGTGTTTCAAAGAATAACTTATGATTTTAAAAAAATCCATACCTTTTTGTCCACAAACTTTAATGTAGTATACAGCATAATGGAATCTGTATGTAATGTAAACAAAATGTCACTGACCCTTACGAATAATCCATTTATTAGCAAGAAGTGGTTTCTGTATAAAGCTTGTAGAAACTGAACATAAGCTGTTTCTTCTGCACATAATGTTTGCAAATAAAATAGCTTTTAGTCAGTTTTGAAACACAGTGATATTTGTTCATTAAGAGTGGTAGGAAGGCCTGTATCAGCCATAAACATTTTTGTACGAGGACAATGACATGATTGTGTACGTGTTTTGGTTTTAATAATAATGACATAATGCTCAGTGACAAACATGATAATCCCCACAATGAACAGATTGGTTTCTAAAGCACCCCATGTCTTTGCAAATGACTACAGTGTACAATAATACAAATTAGTTTACCCAGTGTTCAAATAGCATACACAAAACAATCTCAATACCAGTGTATCAAAAATACTGCAAAATGTCATTAAATGACCACTAATATGTATATAATTAATTCTACAAATAAGTGTCAACCATTTCCCTTCATGTGGCTTTCGGACACACCATAGAATTCACTATTGATATTCACCATCACTAAACATGTTGTGCTATACTTAGTTTAACATTCAAGGTTAGTTTGAAGTATGCTTCTTTAACAAAATGAATAAAAATATATTAATACTGAAGAAAACATTTAGACAGCTTCATTTTGTTCAAGATTCTTATCTTCCTTTTAAAGCATTCCCGGCTGCCATTGCATTCCAGAAAGCTGAAATGTAGGCCAACATAACTTGAAAACACATCCATTGGCTTGTGTTAGAATTTGAATTTATTAGAAAAAAGACGTCAGAGTAAAGTCCGACTAAAACAAAATTACTTTAATTTGTAAAAAAGCACTGATATAGGCTACCAAGCGTGTGAGATGTTCTTGAAAATATGAATTCTCGATTTATTGTTAGTCGACATCGGAACACGCTATATAGAGTTGCTATTTAGGCAGTAAGACTTCGACCCCCAAAACATAAAATTTATGATAAATATCAGGGTCGATGGATAGGAAAAACAGTAGCTGTCAAAAGAATTTGGAGAGTTTATAAACATTTTTAAACAATGAATAAATTAAGCATATATAATTCGACACTTTCTATGGCGATTTTAAGTTTCAAGCAATATTATAACAAAAACCCCAAAAACGTTACGATTCAAGTCACGGGCACGAACCATGGCAGGTCGAGGATAAGCACTCAAGTGCGTCAAAACCGATGAGTTCAAATTCTTTCAGCATAGCTTTCCAACAATGTTACAAATTGATAAAGGCCGTGTGATCGAAAAAGGGAATACTTAAAGAGAGAGGCTACAGGTTACTGAGTACAAACATTTGTTAGATTCAAATCCTAGCCCGTGCTAACATGTTCGAAAACAAGAGCACTTCCCGAAAATGGGTGACCACTGATATCTTTGTAATCATTTGCTTTCATTTTAGACGAATTAATGCTTAAATAAATATACTGAAAGTCAGGTTAAAAATTAACTGCAACAAGAAACTAAGCGAAGAAATAAATGGTTGAATAAAATGACAAACCTATTATACCATGACGTACAGCCGCCATATGTGCTGGTTTAATAAATTAATAGAATCTTTCAGAAAGCGGCATGCCAGCATTGTCGACGCCGATATAGGTCATTTCGCATTCTGAGGAGAGCCAAAGTTTTGAGCTGCTTGATCCATAATAATTATACAGAACAAAAGTTGTTAAAAAATATAATAATTTTCAGTTTTACTTAATTAATTGAAAAGCTGTTTCATTAATAATCAATAGATACACTGCAATCGCAATGGAATCGAAATAAACTTTTTAATTTTTTTTAAAAGCATGTGTTGAGAGCTTAAAAATGAACAAATTTTAATTTGTTTATTATATTCATGTATAGAAAGCAATGGCTCACTCTCAAATGTACATTCTTTAAATCAATCAATAAATAAAAATGTACGAATAGAATGGATTGAGAGTCTTATTAACTAGAACAACAGTATAAACATCTTTTGTCTTCCTCAATAAGCTACTCTTAAAATAATGGCCAGAATACTCCTCCTGGAGTTATTTTCAAGACAGCATAAAAAAGACATACAAGATTTATTGAAATACAGCCTTGGGTGAGATTGCATCTACCAAAGAATTTAGAGCAATAGGTGTTTGTCGTTTCCTCTCCACGTCTCTCTCGACCGCAGGTCAGGGGTCATAACCCAAAATATGTTACATACATTATGTGTCTTCAGTTATCACTGCAGATATAGCGTTTTGTAAATAAAGAAATTAAAGTATTACTATCAGTTTAATTTTTGCTCATTTTAGCTTTTTTCATAGATACTGGGCTCAAAATTGTACCCTCTTCTCAAAATGGAACATACGGGAAGTTTATTTACCAAGTTTGGTGAATTTACAGTATGTAGTTTTAGAGCAAGTAAAGTTAAAATATCTTAACTGACTACGTCGTATTATAACCGACAGACAGAGTAACTGACAATATCGTAATATAACCAAAAGACAGAGTAACTGACCATATCGTAGTACAATCGACAGATAGTGTAACTGACCATATCGAATTATAACTGAAGCTAAAATGAAATTAGGCTCGATTCTCTTACAGGGTGGATACAAAAGGATCATGCATTTTTAGACTTGTATGCAGACTTGTGGATCGGCTATCTTTGAAGATTAATGACCAAATGAGCAATGATCATGAATCTTGTTGCTATTGTGTGCAGTACAATAAAAACACAATCTGATGATTTTCAGTGAGTCAAAGGTCACTCTGACAACCTAAAACAATATTCTAGGAAGAACAAACAAAATTGCTAAAATTCATGAATTAAACGGCTCCCAAGAGAACACTAACAATATGGTAATAAATATGTTAAAAGTTATCATGGCCTCCATATTTGAGGTCAGATTGAAACAATTTCAATTTAGGACCAATTACATGAGAAGTCTTTAAGTGACAACCTCATGTCGATATGACCATCCGTTCAGAAGAAGTGGCTTAATTACAATTTTCAAGTGCCGATTTGGTGCTTTTATTAGATACCGATCAGCACCATTTTTATTTACAACCAACAGGACATCATTGAATGTCTTTTAGTGTCACTACGACAATCGATTTAGGAGAAGTAGAAAAAACAAGATTTCAAGATTTCCGCCATCATAGTCATGTAAAATGCTCAAAAGTACCTCTGTTTAAGTTGGCATCGCCTATAAGACATACACTTTTGTGATTGCTAGCAGCAACAGTATGACGAGGAAGTAGTGTCCACTACAGAATCAGCATTTTGATAATGGATAAAATTTGACTGAATATAAAACCCGGAAATTCCGAATCTGTATCTATAGAAGCCAGTAGAAGATTTAAAGAAAGATAATTAGAAAGTCAAGACTATACTCTCCATAACTCAACCATCAAGTCAAGCATTTCATATGTACATGTTAATGGTTTAATAAATAAACTTGATGATATTCTCGCTGAGTTTGATTTCAATGATAGTATTTGTCTCCTAGAATCAAAATATTGCATGTCCGTTCCTGAGCATGAAAGAAGTCTTCAGTTACCATTCCTATGGATATGGCGATATGTATTGTCACGGTAGTGTCTTATTGACTTTTGTTAAAAATAGCAAATCTTTCTAAAGGCGTTTTTGCTTAGAATATATCTGGATTGCAATGAACACCTGGCGCCACAGATGACTTTGATTCCTTCTCAATAGAATCCCACATTCCTTACTGGGATAAATTAGAAGAAAACATTGAGAAAGGTATTTGATTTTAATTTAAAATTTTGTGATCACTGGCGATTTTAACAATTTTATATGCTAACTGACTCCACAATAAGTAACATTGATAGTATCTTGACTAATTTGGCCGAACCTGTCTGAGGGAGGAACCTACAAAGATTATTCCGCCCCCTTTAAAATGCTTGTTTTGCCTTACTTATAAATAGGAATTGTTTATTCACAAAAAGAGCACTATTTTTTCAGTGGCCATTTCTCAGTTATGGTTAGACCAACAAGCAGGTCTCCGGTTTTTTTCTCTGACATTACTGGTAGCAATATAACTTATATTGGTAGCAGTAATGTCAGGAAAAAAGCGGAGATCTGCTTGTTCGTCTAAGTCGTATCAACGTTATACAATAAAATAGGCAACAACAAAACATTAGAAACTTAAAAATGCTGATATAAATGCACTAAAATAAAATATGAAAAGAAATGACTGGATCAGCTTATTTATATAGAACAGTGCTGAAGCAAACTCAGCCACTTCTTTAACTTCAAATCCATATAACACCCAGCATCTCATTTGTACGCCATAAAACAGTAACTTTGATACCAAATGATAAAACATGGAAGAGCAGCAACATCTAACTAGGAACGTGGCAAAGAGACATACTACATCAAAACGCAACAAATAAAGCTCAGTTCTACAGTTGCAAAAATATGGACGAAAACATAATCAAGTAATTAAAATAACTATTATACCAAATGATAAAACCTGGATGACTACATACCGTTTGATAATACAAAACAAAGCAAAAATAATATAAAAAAGAGAACCTCAGTTCCACAGTGGCAAAACTATCGAGAAAAATGTAATCAAGTATTTATATTCGTGAAGTAAACATAACATATAGAACGCTCCTAATATATGCTGGTACATAACAAAAAGCACGAGGAAATCAAAAACAAAGATAAATATCACCCACCATTAATATATAATGGACACAAATTTTGTATACCAAATGATCACCTTGTTAAGATTTCTAGTATTTTCCGAAACTACCTCCACATGTATTAAAAAAATCTATGTATTTATTTCTCCATTGAGATTACTGAACAAGTTATTTAAAATCAAATACAGCTTCTGAATCCTCCCATTTCAAAGTTCATTTTAATTAGTATCAGATCAATCAGTTCTATGTGACGGAAACTTGGCAATATTACTAACATTTCAAGGAAATGTGTGAGATTCAAAAAGCACCATCGCCTGTTATAAGATGCTAGACAAATTACCGTTGAGTACCTATATGACTATGTACATAATTTGAGATTCTTATTAAGTACCGGTTTGCTTTTAAACAAATGACTTTACTGTAAACGACTTTGTTGAAATATATCTAAATGCAGTTGACTGCTTTGATAATGGCATTAATGTAAAAATGTGTATTTTGCGATATTAGCAAAACATTCAACAAAGTATATCATATTGGTTTCTGTTTTGTATTAAAAAAATATCGCATCAGATTTGAAGCACATTGACATCCTAGATTTCCGAATATATTCAAATATTTACATGATTTGGGTAGGAAATGACAGATTCGTAGCTAACGGTTGTAGTTGAAAAGTCTTTCCAAATTGTTTCGCTCCTTGCTCAAGAGAGATTATTTTCTCGTATGATTTTTTTTTTTTTTTATTATTAGATATTTCGAAGTTTCGTACCTTACTTTCTAAAGCTTATATCCTTCTGAGTCTCAGTCCTGTTAGTTCCTGGTTGTTTGTCTTTGAAACGTTTGCTGCCTGTTGTAATATATCAAACAACTTAGAGTTTATTTCTTGCAGCTCACTATAAATTCAGTTTCTAGTTTTTTTATCAACTAATCCTCTCAAATATCAAATAGACTCGAATCATATGGTGTTAAACTGGAGAATTTATTCATCAGCTTCTTCGGTCCTGATTCTTTTCATCCGATAACTATTTCGATTTCTTTCTTCTTCACTGCTTTTATTTGATTTAACTTACAACAACAGTATTTGTCATTCAGGTCGGACGTATTCAGTAGTCTGTCTAGGCAAGATCGGCCGGAACGGTAGCCACATGTTCTTTGCTTGAATAAAAATGTGGGTCACTTCACTATAAAATACAAGTTACTTTAGGTCACATATATTTAATAAAAAATGTGAAACACTACCAGAGGTCACAAATATTCCATAAAATGCCAACTAGTTCAATTAGATTAAAAGTAACTGTTTCTTTTCTTGTCTTGTCTTGGTATACAAAAAAGTCTTGCCCACGTTATTTAAATTGACAATATTCAATATTTTACCTTATTTAAATTTAGCGCCGTAGCAAGGTTGGCGATAATGAATTGTTAAATAGTTCCATCCAACTAGGAAGACCGCTGTTAATAAAACTTAAACCTATTCATAGATACATGCACCTAGCAATCATTCCAGACAGACAGATAGATAGATAGATAGATAGATAGATGGCACCACTTTATACCCAGTATCAAGATACTCAGAAATAAGTTAGAATTACGTCATACAAACGTATATTCATCTACATTTGTACATTTTAAATTTAAAATTCCTATAATAAACTTGGTCAAATTGGAAATATATACACAGGTACCACGACGGAGCACGTTGCACAAAATATTGCTGAAAAGAATACAATATGCCCTAGCAAGTTTTAATTGCCGCTTCTTGTATTCCTTGTGATAGACGCACCAATACCTTAAATGGTCTTCGATAGCATTGACGATAGCATGGTTGTAAGCATCATTGGAATTTACAAAGGCCCTCTTTCTGTTCCGCTGCATTTTCATAGTAGGCACTGGATTTTCTAGGATTTTGGTAATGGCTGGAAAAGCAGTGGAAAGGGTCGTCATGATATAGATTATATCGCCGATGTTTAGCACTTATAATCAAACACAGAAGACTGCATCTACCATGGAAAAAGAAGGAAAATTATGTTAGTGCTGTTACAGGTGCACGTGATTATTTAATTCTTTCTGCTAAACATGTTTTATAGATTAGAACCTGTGAGAGCTTAAGGCAGTTTGGGTTTGTGCAATCAATGAACCGTCATTTCATCTACCAGCAGGAATAAATGAAATGCGAGAAGAAAGATATATTTAAATAGAGCTGCGTTGAATGAATTTTGTGTAAAACTAGGCAGGACTATTTTGAGTTTGTTTTGGGTTATTTTTGTGTGTGTAGAATACACTTATCAGTGTTCAGTCTGGCATCTATGGGTTGTAAATGTATATGAAGCCTTTGCAGAAGCTTTAAATAAGAAAATAATTTTTTATATTCAATCTTTATTGAAGTCACAGACGCTCACCTTGCAGTGTCATCCTTACTGCGGTTATCTGTCTCCTCAGTCTTGATGTCCCTCGTCCTATAAATAAACACCTAACCATAAATAACGGACATATCTGCTTCATTCGTTTTATAGATTTCTCATGGGCGTTTGATTGTATTCATCCTGATCTACTTTCCTATGTTTTGATAAAAATGGTGTCAACAGAATGCTAATAGAAGTTATTACAGCAATGCATGGTGGACTTAAATCGTGTGCTTAAACAAATTAAGGAATCTCTAAGTATTTTAAATGTTTAGCTGGTATCAACCAGGGAGACATGTTCAGCACTTTCTTGTGCATCATCTATTTAACTGAGTTATTGAATCACACATCTAAATGTCGAAGTGTTTATCTTATCCGAGTATGTTATAACTTTTATTTGCTGATCATATGGACAACTTTTAAGATACAGTTATGAATTTACGGAGGCAAATACAAGCTCTAATCTCCTAAAATATGAAATGAAAGTAAATGTAGATGAAACTAAAATTTTTTTTTTTAAGATGGGTGGAGCACTACGGTCATACAAGAAATTGCTCTCTGGAAATAAACGGGTAGAATATAGTTTCGTTTTATAAATATTTTGGCCTGTATATTACGAGCTGCTCGTCTTGGGGTAGATCAAAGCAAACATTTACTGTGAAAAACATTAAACTTGTTCGCTTTCTATTAAACAGGTATAATAGCTTATTGCTCGCATGATTACCACAGTGTTATTAGCGGTGTGATAAGGCTGTTGCGGAGGAGTGTGGTACAAACTGTTTCTTTCCTTGCTGATCATGTTATTTACTTGTTTTTGGCATTAGCAGGGTTGTTTTTCATTTTTGATCGAAAGTATCAACAAAGTATCTAGACGATTAAGAGGTTAGTAGTTTGAAACTGTCCAAACAGTCCATGTGTTTAGTGTCATGGTGACAAAAATACTGATTGTATATAATCTAATGCATTTGTAATATAAGCATGTGTAAGTCCGTTGCTTTCCTGCAGAAAGAAGTATGTCCAACCTGCTGGCTTAGCAATTTCACCATCTTTGGATGCCATATAATTAAATTCATCAGCTGATAATGTTCTCCACTGCTCAACACAGTACCTACTTGATAGTTATATTTACGATTGTAAGATAATTTTATAAAAACATATGTAAGCTCCTCAAAACGTTGGTGTACAGTTTTATGTTATTTTGGATCATTTCCCTATAAAATATTTGTTGTTCCTTGAAATATCTTCAAACATGCTGTGCTGGAATTTTAAAACTGTTGTAGATCAAATTAAATTGTTTCATATCAATGTTATTGTTATGTGATCTGAATGCACTGTAAATGAGTAAATGTCTAAGACATTCAACCGCCAGTTTCTGCATCTGGAAGTAAACACATAATTTGTATACTGATTTGAATAATTCTAGTACATCTTTCTCTCAAATCCTGGAGGAAATCCAAAAACCGGATGTTGCCATCCACACTCTCCATTTTAGTTGATTCTACCAGAATCGCACGTCAAACAAGGTAATGATTTCTAAATTTACAATTGTGCTTGAGGTATTGTAATACCCATACTTGAAACTTAACAATTGAGAATATTCGGAGAGTTCTAGTATCTCGAAACGAGATGGTGGTGATTTAGAAAAGTACAAGTGTACTTGGGTTTTTCAAATCCCCAATAAAAGAGTTATAATTAAAAAAAAATTACAAGTGTGCGTGCGATCTCATATACAATCAACTATTTATTTTACTCTAAATTTTATTTAAAAGTTTGCTGAGATAGTTTAAATTGGTAAAATTTGATTCATATTTCCGATTAAAGCCATTGGACTGATCACTGGACCCAAAATACATTTAATTTGGTCTTGAGCGAAACACAATAAGCCAAAGATCACAGAACCTCCTGTTATGTTTGCTTGGTTAGTTCCCACACCTTTTACCACGAAAAAGCAATGCTTGTAATGTGTATGTGTGGATAACCGCGCGCCATATATATATATATATATATATATATATATATATATATATATATATATATATATATATATAGAGAGAAGAGAGAGAGAGAGAGAGAGAATTATACACCAGAGAGAACGGAAA